>JASDQU010278082.1:0-14880 GCA_032191745.1 Picea mariana | reverse complement strand
GGACCGGTTCCACTCTCCCATTTGACGGATGGACTGTTTCGCCCGTCAACAGTCCTCTAATGCTCTTATAGCTTCTACATATGGGCTTCTAGTGTCAAACAACTTTGATTTGTTCTCCTGTTCTTCAATCAACTTTGTGATCCTTCTGGTCATGAAATATTTTAAGTCTTGTTTCTTCTGCTCCAAAACTTCTTCTTCTTCCTTCCGTCTAGCTTGATCTCTATCAATCCAAGGTTTTCCTAGTAACATGGTAAACAGGGTGCTTTCCTCAATAAACTTAATAATTTCAAAGTCTTCTTCTGTCAAAGTTCCATTGGCATTCATAGATATCTGAGCGAGCCTTCCACATAGGTTTACCAGTTTTCCTCTGAATAACCCTATCCCTCCTAATGAAGGAATCATACCAGGCCTTCCTATAGCTTCCCAAGTTCTTTCTGTCATGATATTCACCTGTGTTTCTTCATACAGAACACAGTCAATGTCAAAGTCTCATATTCTTACTTTGATTCATTCTTTCTCTTTGAAGATCTCTGATAACCTAACATGTCGGTGATCATTCAAGGTGTCCTTCATCTGTAGTAATACCTTCTCAGATTCTTTCTGAGATTCAGTTGTTTCTGGATCTGCCTTAGGGTTTTCTTGGTTTAGATTCATTCCTTCAAGCTTAGCAATCATTCTAGGGCAGTCCAACACTTCATGGTCCAAATCCTTACAACAAAGGAAACTAGGTCTTCCACCAGGGCATTCCTTAGCCAGATGTCCCAATTTTCTGCAACTGTAATAGAGGGTTAATCTTCTCTTTCTTTTAAATGATCCCCATCCTCTTTTGTACTGCACACTAGGATCATGGAATCTAACGTGCAAAAAAATATTTCTAGGATCCTGCATTTATTTATTAATCCAAACATTCTTTCTAAGCATAGGTATAACATACTTTTCACTATTCTTATCACACATATTCATATCAAACCTTATTTCATATATTAGTACTCTAGTTTTCAAGCTAGGACATAATCTATCAAACATACATAGATCCATGCCTTAGAAACGAAAAATTTCACTTATCTTACTTCTTCAGATCACAAAGCTTTCAGGTCTAGAAATATTCTACTATTCTTATCTTTAATAAAGAACAGAGCTTACAGATCTTACCTCTTTTAACCATAAAATTCCACTTTTACCTTTCTTAGAGCACAAAGTGTTCAGATCTTGCTTCTTTTCTTCAGATCTGGCTTTCTTTCTTCAGATCAGACTTCTTTCTTTCAACATAGAGCTTTACAGGTCAAGTAGAATACTTCGCGCTAGGGCACAGATCTACGCACAGATCTTTTCACAATTTCAGGATGAATCTTTGCACAAAGCTTCCTCTTTCTTAGTTCCCAACAATCATAGTTTCAGGTACCGGCAATGAAACCATTTGTTGGCATAGGGTAGACCCAGGGTTTAATGTTACAACAACACACCAACAACACCCTAACTACCGACCCTTTCGGTAACACCTGCGAAGAAGATGAAGTCTCACCCGAGGTAGAGGTAGGGGTGGTTGCAAGACTCAGGTGTCTGCAACCTTAGCTAGGACACAGATCTGTGATTCTAACACTTAATAAAGAGCTTAGCATTGTTAGTTCTTCAACATGCAATCAATATCCACTTCGCTGATAAAACAGGGCTTCGCATCATTCACAGTGATTTAACATATTCAAGCACTTAGCATCGGTGAAATACATCAGATGTAATAGATCGATCACTAAGCATATCCTCATACATTATATCTATCATTCTATACATCATTATCACTAAGCATCATCAGATCTATCTAGTTATCTCAAAGCACTTAGCAAAAGGAGGCATAAATATATCAAGACAATGCACAAAGAAAGATAACACAGTGTTTACGTGGCTCACCCCCAACCTGGGGCTACGTCCACCAGCTCTTCTTCTTTATTAGCATCTTCAATCGGTTACAAGCAGAAAGCCTTCCAAACCCTTACTCCGCACAGGAAATAATATCTGCACAGCTTGCTAGATCCTTCTTCCTTGCGCTACAACACAAAGCCCTTCACAACTTCTTACAACAGCTTGCACTCAGCTCTCACACATGCACAAAGTACTTACAACTTGTTCTAGCACTTAGCTTACATCACATATATATACACTTTCTGATCACATACATCACCCCCTTCTTCTATCTAGCCTAGGTATCTATTTATACATTACAAAAGTGGGCCTAAGCATGGGTGAACCCACGATCCGACATCCCTTTCCCATTACATAATCCTAAAAACCCAAAATGGACCCAAAAGTGGGCCGAGATCCCGTGATCTCTGCTTCATCTTGTGCTCCTTCGACAGGCTGTCGAAGTCCCCAAAATAGGTCATCATGACCAAGATTGTCCCAAAACTTGGTCTAGGGCCAACACAAGTTGATATACATATTTTGGGCACAAGTAGTTCATACAACAGTTCAAATCCTAAACATAGTAATGCTCAGAAGTAACAGTGATAAGACTCCCTACGATTTATGGAAAGGAAGACCGACAAATGTGAATCATTTCAGAGTATTTGGAAGAAAATGTTATATCAAAAGAGAAGATGGAAGGCTTGGAAAATTTGACTCCTGAGTTGACAAAGGCATACTAGTTGGGTATTCAAGAAAAAGAAAAGCATATAAATGCTTCAATCCAAGACTCAAAAAAATCATGGAAAGCATAAATGTAATGATTGATGAGACAGATGTATAGAAGGAAAAAGAAGGAAGCAAAGAATTAGAAGATAAAGATGACAAGGAAGATCTAAATGAAGAAGAAGTAGGATAAGAAGAGCAGTGAGAAGCAGAACAATAGGAAGATGAGAAGCATATACCTCCTAATACACCTAGTCAATGAGTAAAGAAAAATCATCCACCAGAACACATTATTGGGAATAAATATGTAGGAGTTCAAACCCGAAGAAGAATAATTTCATCGGAACAACAGTGAATAGCAATAGTTGAACCAAGCAGTTTTGAAGATGCCAACAAGGATGAACATTGGATCAAGGATATGGATGAAGAATTGGATTATATAGATAAGAATGACACATGGGAACTAGTTCCTATAATGAAAGACAAGAACGTGATTGGTACAAAATGGGTATTTCAGAACAAGATGAATGAGAGTGGATAGGTAACTAGAAATAAAGAAAGGCTAGTATGCAAAGGATATGCCTAGGTTGAGGGAATAGATTTCAAAGAAACTTTTTCCCTGGTTGCTAGAATGGAAGAAATTAGATTAATCTTGTATTATGCATGTTCAAAGAACATTAAGGTATATCATATGGATGTGAAATCAACCTTCCTAAATGAAGAGTTAGAAGAATAAGTTTAAATCGAGAAACTAGAAGGATTTCAACTGTCAGAAAGGGAAGATTATGTTTGCAGGTTGAAGAAAGCACTGTATGGTCTCAAGAAATCCCCCAAAGCTTGGTACTCAAGGTTGGACAAGTATTTACAACAACAAGAGTTCAAGAAAGGAAATGATAACAGTAATATCTACATAAAGGTAGATCAAGATAGCATATTAATAATTAAAGTTTATGTTGATGACATTATTTTTGGAAGCGATGATGATAGGATGAGTCATAATTTTTCTAAAGACATGCAATATGAGTTCGAAATGTCTTTTCTTGGTGAGTTGACTTTCTTTTTGGGAATTTATATATATCAGCTTGATACAGGTATATTTATTTCAAATACCAAGTATATCAAAGAAGTGTTAAAAAGGTTTGGAATAGAAGATTGTAAGCCCGTAAGTACTCCTATGAAAACCAGTTGCAAGTTGATAAAAGAATATGAATCCAAGGATGAAGATAAGAGACTCTACAGATCAATGATTGGCAGCTTACTCTATGTGATGTCATTAAGACCAAATGTGATGCAAGTAGTTGGATAGGTAGCAAGATTTCAAGCAACACCAAAGGAAACACATGTTATGGCAGTAAAGAGAATATTCAAATATCTCAAAGCAATATAATACTATGGGTTATGGTATCCCAAAGAAAATGATCTATCTCTAGTTTCTTATACAGATGCAGATTGTGTTGGAAGCATTGCCGACGGAATAAGTACAAGTGGATCAAATTTATATTTGGGTGAGTGTCTGGTATCCTGGTTAAGCAAGAAGTAGTCATTTGTATCATTTTCTACAGTAGAAGCAAAATATATTGCAGCAACAACATGTTGTACTCAGGTCCTCTCGATGAAAGAAACTATACAGGATATACAAGTGAACTATGATGAGCCCATTCTGATATTTTGCGATAACACCAGTGTTATCAGTATCCGAGAGAATCCAGTGATGCATTCCAAGATGAAACACATTCCAATCAAGTATCACTTTCTACGGGAACATGATACAGAGAAGAACATCAAGATAGAGTGCATTGGGAAGAAATAGCATATTACATATATCTTTACCAAACCTCTTTTGAGGGAAAGTTTTGAGTATCTTCGACAGAGACTTGGAGTTGTTTCTACCCCGTAGTGAACTTCACAACATGAAGAAAAACATGATAGGGGGAGAGAAGAAATAAATATGACAAGTCATGAAGACTTGGAGTCAAGAATTTTTGAATTCTTTTTCATATATGTCAATGATTTACACGAGGAAGCACCATGAAGAGAAAAAGGTAGTAGAATGATCTGAAGATTGCAGACAAGGGGATTATCCCCAAGGAGAATGCATACAGGGGGAGAAGCCCCAAGGAGAGTGTAGACAAGGGGAGAAGCCCCAAGAAGAGTGTAGACAGGGGGAGCAACCCCAAGGATAATTTAGACAGGGGGAGAAGCCCCAAGGAAAGTTACCCTTTTCCATTGATGTCAAAAGGGGAGAGAATGAGCAGATGCAGGGAAACAAAGAGAAATATTAGAGGTATAAAGACAGAGGGAGCGATGGTCACAAGGGGGGTATAAACCTGTGCATATGTGTTTCCATGCCACCAATGCTAAGGTGTTTCATCAGAGTGTTTCCATCAATGCCAAAGGGGGCGATTGTTGAAAGATTGGTTTTCATTGATGTCAACCCTTGAAGAAGCCAGGAAGCCCTGAAGGTATGGTTATGAAACCCACAATTGATCGAGGAAAAATGACAAGAAGGATAATGTAAATGCAGGTAACTCATTCATGGATGGAAAATACGTATCATGCCATTTATAATGATATGTGGTATGCCATGTGGTTCCTCACAGTTGAGAAGTTATGGCCTTGTGAAGTTGGAGGACCCCGAAGAATGATCTAGAAGCCCCCAGAAGGTCAACAACAAGTTACACGTCATTTATTGTTGAAGTTTTTACTTATACAACTAACATTTACGGTTCTTATTTATTATTATAATCATTTAGCACATTAGCTGCATAATAAGATTGTTGAAAGAGAGACAATAAAAAAAACAATAGAGACACACAGATTATCCTGGGAAACCCTCATGGGGGAGAAAACCCAACAAAAACTTCCTCAATATAGATAGACCAAAGATCGAACATAAGATCCTCCTCTACTCCTTCACTAGGAAGAGTAGCACACCAATTGACCAAGAAATACCAAGAGATAGACCAGAAACCCTCCTTGATGTCACCCCCAGTTGCAACAGTTTCTCCTCCAACACTTGCACACTGCAGAGCTAGGTGGTGTATGTGTCCAAATGAGGCAGTGGCATATCTTATAAATAGTGGTATGGCCATCCTATAATTAGGTCTGGTTCAACCTGTCACTTTACCCTCTTAATTTACAATTAACTGTCAAGGCACACTAGGGCTAACTTTTACTAAGGCATAATAGGGCCTAATTAAATATAATATAATAATATTAGTCAACTTTCTCTTAGGTAGAATATTTTTCGAAGTTAAAAAATTTCAACACTCCCCCTTAACAAGAAGGGATTTCTACTAACAACATTAATAACAACTGATTAGACTCAATACATCATCAAGAGGAGGGGACATCGTCATCAACATCGAGAATACTGTTGGTCATATCTATAGGTCATCAAAAGTTTTTCTCATCATGAACATGAGTAGAAACTGAACATCATCATCATCTGCAACATGGAGCTGGAGTAACATCATCATTAACATCAACATAAACATCAATAGTACGAAGTTGTAACAAAAACATAAATGACACGGAGCTGGAACAACATCATCAAAAACATGAAGTTAGAACATCAACATCAAAAACACGACGTTGGAACAACAACATCATCAACAACATGAAGCTGGAATACCATCATCAAAAACACGAAGCTAGAACATCAACATCTATATGTGGAAACATAATGAGGTAGGTGCATCAACAACAACATATGTGGTAATCTAACAGACCGTCCTTACCAAACCTTTGAGATATTCCTAGGAATCATAAGATTCCCTAGGATATAGAATCCTAATTGAGCTACCACGTGGTACTCTTACGGACCTTCCTTATCAGGCCTTTAGGATTTTTCCAGGAATCATAAGATTCCCTAGGATATAAAATCCTAACTGAGATACCACTATTGACCAAAATTGGCATATACATGCACAGGTACTCTGACAGAACGTCCTTACTGGACCTTCGATATCTTCCCAGGTGTGATCAGTCCCCTGGGATATAAAATCCTAACTGAGCTACCCGCTATTGGTCAGGATACCATAGTATCATAAACATCACTCCCCTTTTCGAGGGAGGTCCTTTCAGACTACACCAACATTGTCTCAGAAGTACTCAAAATTCACACAAGACAAAGGCTTAGTCAACACATATGCAACCTGCTCATCTGTGCCAACATATTGGAGCTTTACAACTCCCTTTTGCACCATGTCATGCATGTAGTGATACTGGATCTCTGTGTGATTCGTCTTATAATCGAATAATGGGTTCTGTGTCATGTTTATGAAACTTTGGTTATCACATAGAATCATGGTAGCTTCCATCTCTAGATCGAACAGACTTGTCAACAACTTCCAAAGCCATATGGTTTCACAACTGACAGAACATGCTACAATGTACTCTTCTTCTGCTGTGATGAGAGAAACACTGGATTGCTTCCTTCTTTTCCATGAAGTCATGGCTGACCCCAAACTGAAACAACATCCTGAATTTTTTTTTTTTCTGTTTGAAGCACTTCCAGCTCAATCTGAATCAGTATAGCCATACAATATGAATTCATGATCTACAGTATAGTAGAGACCATAATCCAAGGTACCCTTAATGCATCTCATCACATTCTTTTTAGGTACAAGGTGAACATGTCTGGGCTCCACCAGATACTGACTCAAGGTGTTCATAGCAAAGCATATATCTGGCTTGATATTCGTCAGATACATCAACAAACCAATAATATGTCTGTATAAAGTAGCATCAACTAACTCTGACGAAGTATCAACCAGGAGATTCAAATTTGTCTCCATGGGTGTGGCCATGGATTTACATTCCAACATGTCAAACTTCTTCAGTATTTCAACTACATACTTCCATTGGTTAAGGAATATCTTCTATGGGATCTGCCAAACTTCAAGACCTAATAAATAATGCATCGGGCCTAGGTCCTTCATTTCAAATTAGCAGCAAGCTTCTTCTTACAATATGTGATGAGATTTTCTTCATCTTTCGAGAAATAAGTCATCCACATATAGCAGCAATACAATTGGTCCATCATTCTCAATCTTGAAGTAAAGTTTGAGATTAACTTTACTCTTGGTAAAGCCGATTCTCATCAGAAAAACTATCAATCCTGCCATACCAAGCTCTTGGAGATTGCTTCAACTTGCAGACATGCGTCTTCATGTCCTTTACTTCGAAACCAAATTTTCACATCTCATTGTACCAACTTGGTACACTTTCTTATCTGCAACTTAATATGTACAATCATGTGCTAGTTGTATTTGCTTTCTGCAAAGCACTATCTGTCTGACTTCCTGAGAGTATGTTATCTACTCTCTCTGGAACTGTTCCTCTGGGAGTGGGGTTCTGCACCTACAGCTTCTTTGAAGCTGAGAATGACTGCTCTATTCTCATTGTAGCTTTTGAACTTTGAGAGTAGCTCCTCTACTCTATCATGGAAAAAGCTTCATCTAAAACTGGGAGTGGCTGATACCAAAGGTAGTTTTTCTTCATTCATGGAGGAAAATCAATCTCAATTACATGGGTTTCTCCCTCTGAATCTCATACTGTATTGGAATTATGGTTTTTATATCTGTCTTCTTGAACACTGGAACTATTTCTTCGATTACTGGAGAAAGTGTCTCGTCATAGTCTTCTCCCTCTTGCTGGGAGAATCCTCTGGACACCAATAATGACTTGTACATATTTATACTATTATGTGCAACATGATTGATCTGTTAGATAAATATTGGAATCCACCACTGACTTCTCTTCTGGTCTTAAGGAAAAATCCATATCCCAGTCCTTCTGTCTAGCTTCCTCCTCTGTCACTGAAACAAGGGAATTTTCTCAGGAGATTTTCTGTCTCCTAGAGGTCTCTGAAGCTATGATCTAGTCTTCTCAACTCATGGGATCTGTCTGCCAGTCCCAGAACATGTCTCTTTTTTCCATTTGATCCTTTCTGAGATTAGGCTTAGTCTGAGCCTTGATTTCTTTTGAGTCTACAAAAGCTTCACAGTCTCTACAGGATATACTTGGTGTTGAATACCAAGTCTTAATATGAAAATCTGAGTCAAACTTCAAACAAATTTTTCTTCCTGTTAAGGTGGCTTCATTATCCATTGACCAAGTCTAATGTGAGTTCTAGTCTAATGTTCAGTCATCTTTGGAGCCTTCTTCTCCTTACAATCAATCTCCATATGAGATACTTTGTATCTCAAAAGCAGCTTCTTCTTCATATTCTTTGGTACATGGATGTATACAGTCATGTATACAACTTGGATAGTCTGATCCATGTCTCATCTAATATGTTTCCTCTTGCAAATGTCACTATAACTTCCTCAGGGTTATTACCTGTGATCTACCTGGAACAAGAACAATAAGGGAGAAACAACAGACAAGAATAATACTCTTTATAATAATAATAAAACAATATAAAGAACAATAGTCACAGTAGCTCCTTTAGAGATATCACTTGTGACCTACTTGAAACAAGGGTAAAAAGTAAGAAATACAATAACAAGGAATGAGAGAAACACTCTTCTAGTGTTGTGATCAATCATTCCTCCATGGTAACCTAGAAACAAAACAAGAAGTTTCTCCTAGAGGAGATGTTAGTTATATCTAGTGAATGATTATAGTAAGCATTTATCTCAATAGTTCTCACATGCTCTCAAGTATTCAATAATAATTTTTTTCAAAGATTTCTATCACAACTATAGTGTTTAGCAGTTATCAAACTTGATATGTTTAAATTTGAATTTTATTAATTTAATCAATCAAACATGGAACCTAGAGTCTTGTCCTCAAGAATGAGTGTGTTGATTTTCTTCCGAGTCTCCTTCACTCAAGATGACAAGTACTTTATTCAGAATGTCCTCTGTCCTAAGACAATATGCTATCTTGACAGAAATATAAGTTAGGGAATAAACTCTATAATCTCAATTTTAAGCAATATAATACTTTGACTTAAATTTTGACCAATGGTTAGTATGAAAAATTCAACAGATCAAAATGCAACTTGTATATTCATAATATTAAAATAATTCCATAACAAGTAGAGGCATATCAAAGTAAGAAAACGTGGGGTGCATAGTTCCTCTGAATGTGTTGGATCTAAGATTCTTTCTTAGACAAAAGATCCTTTCTCCTGCAAGTACCCTTTAAAATAATGATACAGTTTAAACATATGTAAGTACATACCTTTGACAACATTGGTAGGTAGTGGAACCATCTAGCATCAACGACAAGAAATAACAAACCTTTAAAACTTCAAAGGTGCTGCAATTTGTAATCTAAAGGTAGCTGGAGATTTTCTAGGGTAAGGCATACTAGGAAAATAAAAATCTGTCCCAACACTTCACAAAAAATTTCATTACAACTGGTATTGCAACTGGCATGAAGGAATTGACATGAAGGAACTGGCACTGCAATTGAAACTGATACTGCAACTGCAACTACAACTGGAACTGGTACTGCAACTACAACTGGTACTGCAACTGCAACTTAGGGTTTTATGAGGAAACCCTAATTTATCAAACTTCAAATTTCAGAATTATGATCTAGGGACTAGATGCACCCTCCTAGGGCGAGTTCCTAGGTGTGGTTAATCTCTCTAATGTCCCCCACAAACAAGGAAAACATCACACTTAGAGTTTATGTAGAAACCCTAATTCTGCAACATCGAAAACTGAATCTTGGAAAGGGTGCACTGAAGCTAGCCACTTCTTATAAACTATGAGTTGGTCTATTTTAGGCATGTTATGATATCATGTTGAATTTTTTACTTATAGAACTAACATTTACAATTCTTCTTTATTATTATAATAATTTATCACATTAGCTGCATAATAACATCACTGGAAGAGAGACAATCATAGAAACAATAGAGACACACAGATTATCCTAGGAAACCCTCATGGGGGAAAAAACCTAGCAAACACTTCCTCAATCTAGATATACCAAAGACTGAACAAACGATCCTCCTCTAATCCTTCACTAGGAAGAGTAGCGCACCACTTTACCAATAAATACCAAGAGATAGACCAAAAACCCTCCTTAACGTCACTCCTAGTTGCAACCGTTTCTCCTCCAAGACTTGCACACTGCAGAGCTAGGTGGTGTGTGTGTGTCCAAATGAGGCACTAGCCTCTGTTATAAATAGTGGTCTGGCCAACCTATAATTAGGTCTGGATCAACCTATCACTTTACCCTCTTAATTTACAATTAACTGTCAAGTAACAATAGGGCCGACTTTTACTAAGGCACAATAGGGCCTAATTAAATATAATAAAATAATATTATTCAACTTTCACTCAGGTAGAATATTCTTTGAAGTTACAATATTTCAACATGTATTAAGGGTAAATTAGTCGCAACAAGAATTTAATTAAGGGTAAAGTGGTTGCGACAAGAGAGTGTGGGTTAGCCCTAAAATAAAGAAAAGGGGTAAAATAGTAACAAGCTATCCCCTAAAGGAAGTCACTTGGAAATTATAAATAAGAATTCAGGAGACTATTATTAACACCTATTGAGCACAATGGATATCTATGTTATAAAGTGTTATGGGTAGGTACTATTGACAAATCTGAAGAAGTGACTCCAAGGCAACAAAGTTTAGTGAAGAGAGAAGTTGCAGGAGTTGAATGGATGAATTTGAGCTTATTGTTATAGGGTTTTCTTGAGGTTATTTGTGAGTTGTAGTGAAGGAAGAGCACAAACATATGTGAGTTGCATAATTAGATAAGCGTGAACATACACCGGTTTCAGTGAAGGAAAATACTGGCATGTAGAGAAGCAAAGAAATCCATGAGGTGCAGAGGAAGTAGGGCATGGACATCTGCGAGCCATATTGGGACAGAGAATACACATCCATGAGTTTATAGAGCATAGGGTGTAGATTTGTTGGGAAAAATGAAGTTCAAAAGAGAAAATCCATCATGTCAGCTACAATTTGAGAGGTATGGTTTACTGTGTATGTTAGTGTCTATATTCTACAGCAGTCCAACATATAAATGTCTTAGTAGTTCATGAGTATTTGATTTGGAAGACATTCTTGTGGATCTTGGTATGAGAGTTTGAGACATAAGGGTTTGAGTGGTAACATTTGATGAAGTATAACAACAGTGACAAGTTGTGCCAGTGACAATGCCAGATCAATAACATATTGATTGATTCAGTGGTAGTGATAGGTTGTCTACATTTATATTTCTAGGTGGCTGGACGGGGCAAGTAAAGGGGGTTGTATCCTCCTTCCGGTTGGTGCCGAAGAATTGGGGAGTTGGAGCTTCCTTTAGGTTGGAGCTTGAAAACTAGGGTGTTGGAGCCTCCTTCCACTTGTAGCTGGAAAATAAGGAAGTTAGTTCTTCCTATGAATGTATTTCTTCTGACATATAAGAAAAGAATTCCATTTTTTTCTTCCGCATTGGGTTTCCACGTAAAATTCAGTTGTACCATGTATTTGTGGTTGCTTATTGTTCACGGTTTATTTATAATGTTGATGATACATTAAATGCTAATGTTAAACTATTGAATACTACTCATAAATTTAAAGAATACACATTGTGGTTAAAAGTGGTAATAAAGTACTCATACTGATTCACCTGCCCCCTCTCAGTATTCCAACAACATCAACATTTATTGCTCTGCGAGAACTCAAAAAATGAGCTCCCAAGTTTCCATAAATAGTATAGAATACCTGAGTCTGAATATCATCCTCTGAATGATATCAAGAGTATCTATTTCCATGACACCTCACTTAGACTCACATCCACAGATGTACTATGGGGTTGAGTGCTTGTGACTTATAGTATTTGACTGATGCACAAGACTCTTGGAAAATATGAAAGCCCATTTGACAAAGTGAAAAATAGGGCGATAAGAGAACTTTGGATACATAAGCATATCATGTACTTTTTTTCTTGAGAAAGTTACAATGATGCATATGCATATCTCACTCTCCCCTCTTGGGATACGAAATCCCATGATGGTTTGATGAGAAGATCTGATGCATAGACTTGGGGGTGGGTGTGTGATTAGCACATTCTATGATGGTTTCTTCAATTGGTGGTCCCATTAGATTATAGCCATCGATGACTATCCATACACTAGATATAACTTCCAACGGGATCCAAAATTACCGCTAGCCCTGGACGCCGCAAAGGGAGACATTGATTAGTTAAACCTTTTTAAAATTTCAAGTTATTTAATTTTTATCAATTTTTATATGATAACAAAATGCAAGAGGTAAACAATTCTTTTTTGTGCAGAATACGACTAAAAAAATGGTCTAATGACACATATATTGGACTAGTATGGCCAAAGGGTTACTTGAGGCATTGGAACAGGGGTAGAGACAAGGAATATTCCAGGGAAGAGGCCGAAAGGGTGTTACAGATAGTGTAGAGGAACCTGGAGGGGTTGACATGCCATATTACAACGACATAGATAGAGGACCTTCCAGAGCGCAGTCAAAGATAGGTTGTTGGAGTACCATGAGCCTGGGTATGGTTGTTCTGACGGGTGGTGAACGCCATCGTGTGCTACCACGAGACCCATGTTGACCCAAGTTCTGAGTCCTAGTTTCATATATTTTGTACTACCAACTATATATGTATTATTAGGGGCTAGGGAGCCTGATTTTGTATATTATATTCCACATTTTTTACATGATGAAACTTATGATTATATACATACTCGTTAACTTTTCATATATTCACAATGATGACATGATTTCTTCCCATGATATGTACATGCATGCTTTGATTTTAGTTAATGTGACTGTTACCCACCACTTTAGCTAGTCAAAAGTTTATCCACATCAATCTTAATAATCTCCTCTCCAAATCCATATCTAAAATCATTCAAATTAAATATAAAATTTCAAAAATACTACCCACATAAGATAATAGTTTTCTTAAGATTTGATAGAGTGAATCTCAGTAAACAATGGTTAACATCATCATCATCAGAAGGATTAATAACAACTTATAAATGAACCTTAAAAAAAAATTAAATGAATAAACTCTTAGAGTAATAGTAATGAACAATTGTCTCAGCCCTTCAATTTGGAAGACATATGATAGAGGCATATTTTGTTTTAACTTTAAGGTATGTTGTCTAAACTTTGAAGTATTCGAATTACTTATATTATTTTTATTTACATATTATTTGACAAAGATTAATGGAGCACTCTTGTTGATATGAATATGGAAGTTGCATAATATTAAAAATGATAGCTTGAATAATAATGTTGAACACAAATATAATGGTTTTGGAGTGTTGTGTTCAATTGACATCGATGCTTGCCTTTGATACGAGAATTGATGAATGATGTTATATTGGTTATCGATATTAAAATGTTTAATTTGATTTGGTGTGGTTGGAGCGCACACTTGGATTTCCAAATGATACATCCACAATGCTTTAATTACCAAATAATTTTTATATAGGAAAGAGTTTATTACATTCCACTTCTCTTCAAATCTCCTTTAATACTATGTTCGTTTATGATTTAAAATTCGCTACATTAGAAATTTAATTTTCTATTTTTTAATTAATAAATGTAAATATCTCTTAATTTGGAGGTGGTGGAACCATAATCGTTTAGACTCTTTGTAGTCCTTGAAAATTAATATAGTATTATTTATATAATATATAAATTTCTATAACGCCTACCATCATGCTATGTTGTCCCTGCCCTTATTACAAGCAAAGACCTGTTGGATCATGTTGTCAGTGATGCCAATGGTTTGTCATTGATGTCAATGGCTTGATTATTTGGGAGATTGTTGGATCATGTGTAAATGGTTTGGTTTGATTGATGTCACTAATTGATGTCAAGTAATTGATTGATATGATGTCCTTGATGAGAATGATATATGTCCAAGTGGAAACCAATCGATGCAAAGATGAATCATTATTGTCTTATCATGGTTGATAAGGTGCACAAATTGATGAACTCCAAAGTGGTCCCCTTATGGTGAAAGCCCTCACGGGAAGACACTTTATGGATTGAGTTATCCTAGGAGAACAGTTGGAGGACCCATGCTTGTATGTGGAATAATGAGATGAATATCAATGAAGTTGTTTGTGAAACAATCCTAGATGGATAGTGCTTGTCATGCCATTTTTGGTGGTATGTGGAATGTTACATAACTCCTCACGGTTTGAGAGTTATTCCCTTATGAAGTTGAAGGACCCCCATATGATGGCTTGACGCCCAAAAAGGTCAAAGAATTAAAAGTTCTTGAAAAGAAGAAATCATTA
>JASDQU010278081.1:0-14880 GCA_032191745.1 Picea mariana | reverse complement strand
CTCATTGGCTGAAGTTAGGATTCCAGACCTCCTTTGTTCTTTACGTACCATATAATCAGTCCCTGAGTTAGAGTGGTATCCCCTTGAGTCCTCGGCTCCATTCGATCACCCTTTTATAAACAAATCATGACATAAAACTGATGGGCGTCGGGCTCTGCTCCTGCTGCAATCCAGGAGTGACTTCCGACGCTAACACCAGATTGAAGGGACATGCATCTTTATGGTGGGACAAGTTGCAAGCCAACAGAAGGAGAAAAGGTAAGTCCAAGATTAAGATTTGGGATAGAATGGTAGTTAAGATCAAGGCTAAATTCATACCCAAGGTTTATCAATTGAATATGTTTAGAAGGTTTCATAATCTGAGACATAAAGGTTTGTCGATGAAGGAGTATACTGAAGAATTTTATAAGATGAATATAAGAGCAGAAAAAAGGGAGAGTGATGAAGAGAAAGTTTCTAGGTATATTAATGGATCGAGGTATGAAATCCAGGATGATATTAGTATGATGAAAATGAGGACTGTGGAAGATGCTTATTAGGTAGCTCTGAAAGCAGAATAAAAACTGACAAGAAAGCGAAGTCAAAGAGGCAGAGGAAAGATTCCAAATAGAGGAAGAGGAGTCACCAAAGAAAAGTTCAAGAAATTCAGAGGAGATGCTGGAGGATATAACAGTCAGATAGAAAGAGGAGGAAATTTTAGAGGAGGATACTCCAGAGGAAGAAATCATTTTCCAAGAGGTAGAGGAAGAAGCAGAGGAGGAAAAGTGAAATTTTGTGCTTGTGGGAAAACAAGGCACATGTCTTGGGAATGTCCTGAAAGGAAGACTGCAAGAGTTAAAGAAGCTCAGATTTCTGAGGCACAACAGAGGAATGTGGATACAAAGATGAAAGAAGAAGTAGTTGAATAAGGAATATCCCTCCTGATGAGGAAATCTCTCATAAAGCTAGAGAAAGAGGTATGAGAACTAGTTCAGAGAAACAATTTGTTTAGAACTGCTTGCAAAACCAGAGACAGAGTATGCAAAGTGATCATAGACAGTGGAAGTACTGACAACTTGGTATCCATAGAGATGGTGGAAAATCTCAATTTGGAGATGAAAGAAAATCCAAATATGTACAAGGTGTCATGGTTGCAGAAAGGACAGCATGTCATGGTAAATAGACAGTGTAAAGTTGAGTTTAAAATAGGTGGTTATAGGGATGAAGTTTTATGTGATGTCATACCCATGGATGTTTGTCATGTTTTTTTGGGACTACCATGGCAATATGACAAGAATCTCATACATGATGGGAGGAATAATAATTACACCCTTGAGAAAAATGCATGTAAGTATATATTGTTGCCAATAGAAGATAAAGGAGTCAAAGAGGAGGCTAGTCCTAGTATACTTCTCATGAGTGGGAAGGCTCTCTTGAAAGAAGTCAAGAAAGACCATGAAATGTAGTTTGTTGTTATAGGTAAGCTGAGAGTCATCCTTACAAGAAATTCTCTGAATAATTTTCCTATAAAAGTTCAGGAGTTATTGGATGAGTTTGTTGACATTGTGGTGGATGAGTTACCTCATACTTTACCACCCATCAAGAGTATCAGTCACCATACTGACCATATTCTGGGAGCAAGTTTACCAAACAAAACAACATACAGATTGACCCCTCRGGAGAATGAAGRGGTCAAGGATCARGTCCAAGAGTTGTTGGATAAGRGTTTGATCAGAGAAATCTTGAGTCTGTGTGCAGTACCAAMTGTGTTGAGTCCAAAGAAGGATGGAKTTTGGAGAATGTGCACAGATTCTAGATCCATCAACAAGATAACCATCATGTATAGATTTCCTTTTCCCATAATGGATGATTTAATGGATTGTTTGAGTGAAGATAGTTATTTTTCCAAAATAGACTTGAAGAGCAGTTATCATCAGATAAGAATGAGAGAGGGAGATGAATGGAAAAAATCATTCAAAACAAATGAAGGATTGTATGAGTGTCTTGTTATGTTGTTTGTCTTAGCGAATGCTCCAAGTACGCTCATGAGGTTAATGAATGAATTTCTCAAATATTTTATTGGGAAGTTTGTAATTGTTTATTTAGATGATATTCTAGTTTTCAGTAAGACCGAAGAGGAGAATTTAATACATTTGAATATGGTGTTGAGAAGGTTGCAGCAAGAAAAGTTGTTGGTGAATTTTCAAAAATATTCTTTTATGAAGACAGAACTTGTGTACTTGGGATTTGAAATATCTTCAAATGAATTGAAGATGGACCCAGAAAAGGTGAGGGTTGTAAAAGAGTGTCCTTCTCTAAGAAGTGTGTTTGAAGTAAGAAGTTTTCATGGGTTAGTGAGTTTTTACAGAAATTTCATTAATAATTTCAGTAGTATTTGTGCACCCATACTAGATACTATAAAGAAGGAGTGTGGCTCCTTTGACTGGAAAAAGGAAGCCGAGAAAGGATTTAGAGTGTTGAAAGAAAAGATAACAGAACAACCTATTTTGGTTCTGCCAGATTTTAAGAAGATTTTCCAGGTCAAATGTGATGCAAGTGGAGTAGCCATTGGAGCAGTTTTAAGTCAAGAGGATAAGCATGTTGCTTATTTTAGTGAGAAGTTGAATGATTCTAAGAAGACATATTTGACATATGACAAGGAATTTTATGCTATAATTCAAGATTTGAAAAAGTGGAGACATTATCTTATGCCAAAGGAGTTTATTTTGTATATTGACAATCATGCTTTGCAGTTCATAACCATACAAGAGAAATTGAACCAGAGACATGCCAAATGGGTAGAATTCATGCTGAATTTTAATTTTTTCATCAAGCATATTAATGGGAGTGCTAAAAAAGTTGCATATGCTTTGAGCAAGAGATGTTTAATCTTGCAGGATTCCAAGTGGAGACTTTTGGATTTGAACACCTCAAGGAGATGTACCAGGAAGACCCAAATTTCAAGGAAGCTTACGATGCATGTGAAAATCCTTTGTTGAGGGATAGAAATAAATGGATGGAGTATATGAACCAATAAGGACTATTATTCAAAGGAATTTGATTGTGTGTCCCAAGATGCTCACTGAGGGACAATTTGTTAAAGGAGAAACATAATGGAGGAATGGTTGGACACTTTGGCCATGATAAAACATATGCGCAATTGAGTTCTTCATACTAATGACCAGCAATGAAGTATAATGTGAAGAAATTCGTGGAAAGATGCATAATTTCCCCGTATTCTAAAGGAAAGCAATAGAACACAAGATTATACCAACCATTACCTATTCCAGATAGGGCGTTGGATGTTGTAAGTATGGATTTTGTTCTAGGATTGCCAAGAAACCAAAAGGGAAATGATTCAATCTTTGTGGTGGCTGACATATTTTCAAAAATGGCACATTTTATACCATGTCACAAAACCAGTGTTGTTACCCACATAGTGAATATTTTTTTCAAGGAGATTGTGAGATTGCATGGGTTACCTAGGAGTATAGTCTCAGACAGAGATAGAAAATTTGTGGGACATTTTTGGAGGACATTGTGGAAGAATTTGGGAACAAATTTGTCTTTTATTTCATCATATCACCCTCAAATAGATGGATGGACTGAGGTAGTGAATAGAAGCTTAGGGAATCTGCTAAGGATTTTGGTAACTGAACATAAAAGTCAATGGGATCAATTTTTACCTCAAGCGGAGTTTGCATATAATGACTCACCAAATAGGAGTACTAGTAAGAGTCAATTATAAATAGTATATGGAATGCATCCAAGAGGAATTTCATAATTAATATATTTGGCACAGACTGAATTTCGAAGTACAGGAGCAGAGTATTTTGTTGCAGGGAGGCAGAAATTGCATGACCAAATCAAAAGACAGCTACAGGATAGCAGCCAGAGATACAAGAACAGAATAGAATAGAGAAGAAAAGAAGGGAATTTTGAGATCAAAGATTAAGTCTTGGAACACTTGAGGAAGGAAATATTTACAAGAGGGAAATATAATAAGTTAAATATGAAGAATATAGGCCCTTGTAAAATCCTCAGAAAATTTGCTACAAATGCTTATGAGATTGAACTGCCAGAAGACATTGGAATTTCACCAATATTTAATGTAGTAGACTTATACCATTAAAAAATAGATGACACGAAAGGGATAGATGATCAAGAAGATATCCATTGGAAGCGACAAATACCCATAGCAGAGAATCTGCAGATAGAAAATATTTTGGATCAAAGAATTGAAAAAAAAAAAATAGGAGGAAAGTTTACTATGAATTTAAATGGGAGAATCATCTAGCAGAATATGTCAGTTGGATAACTAAAACCGATATCCAGAAGCATGGAAAGATAGTGGAGGAGCTCATGGACAGGAGTCCATGAATATTTTTTTCAAAGGATTGTGATGCAAGAGCATCACCGTCGTCATTTAATGAGGCAAGGTGGAGGACGACTCATCATACAGCGCAACACACTTAACTGGTTTGGATTCCAAGGAGGGCATGTCACTTTAAATTTTGAAAGCATTGTAATTAAAGATACCATGAGATTTTGAAGCTAGATCCATTATATGTGCTCCAGGGGATTTATTTTCTTTTAATCCCTATAGGATTGTACACATTTTGAGCACCAACTCATATATAAAGTGTAATTATTCAGTTATTTTAATAAGCCTAGTAGTAGGATGTTTTTAATTGTGATATGAAAGCACTAGAATAGTCTGGAGGGAAGGATCGAGAATCCCCCTCATGTATAAATCAATGTATTGTATGCCCAAAATAAGTTGTTGGAAATTGTTGAAAGTAGAAGATGAAAGTTGTTGAGAGTTCTTGAACTCCTTGTAAACATTTGTTGAAGGAATATAGAATAAGATAATTGCCTTCAAATTTATGAGCATGTTTATCATTTAGTAACTGAGTAAATATTGTTTTATTTGTCTTTGTGTTTTATGTGTCTGTGCATCTAAATGACTTGTTTAATGAATCCTTAATGTTTATTTAAGTTTCAATTGTTTCTCTTCAGAAATCTTGGTGCAAGGAGTGCATAGTTCCCATGCAAGGAGTGTGTAGGATGAATTGTTACAGGTTTGAATAGCTTAGGAGAGATTGTGTAATTTTACACAGAGTCAGCAGAAGGAGTGCGCCTATACTCATTGGAGTATAAAATATCAAAGGGGAGGTCATTGCAAAGCATGCACAGAGTCAACACTTTGGTAAGTGTTGAAGAATCTTGTTGGCACAGGGCAGACCCAGGGTTCAATTCTCAAGAGCGCACCAACAAAACCCTAACTATCGTCCCTTTCGGCAACACCTGCGAAGCAGATGAAGTCTCACCTGAGGTAGAGGTAGGGGTGGTTGCAGGACTCCAGTGTCTGCAACCTTAGCTGGGACACATATCTATGATTCTAACACTTAACAGAGCACTCAGCAGTTA
The DNA here is from genome assembly GCA_032191745.1 of Picea mariana. Taxonomy (NCBI): domain Eukaryota; kingdom Viridiplantae; phylum Streptophyta; class Pinopsida; order Pinales; family Pinaceae; genus Picea; species Picea mariana. The sequence goes on along the minus strand of JASDQU010278081.1, from coordinate 9,471 downwards.
ACATTCATCAATATCCAGTTCTTACTTACAACACAGTTAAACCCTAATTACAGAGCATCAAAGTATTCAACCAAATCTAGCATCTAACAACACTTAGCATGACATATCAAATCCTAACAATTCCAGGCATTGAGCATATGTATATAAGTAAGATCTAACATCCATATACATCATTAAGCACAAAGCATCAACAGATCTATCTATCTATAGAAAAGCATTAAGCACATCAACACATTACACAAAGCAAAGAAACACAGCATATATGTGGTTCACCTCCACCCGGGGGCTACGTCCACCAACTCTTTGTCTTCTTTATTGGCTTCTTCAATAGGTTACATGCACAGAGCCTCAAAACCCCTACTCCACAAAGGACAGGAGATCTGCATAGCTCAGTAGACCCTCCTTCCCTGAGTATATCTAAGCACGTAACCTTCTACAATCTCTTACAATGACTTGCACTTAACTCTGCAAGTTTCACACAGTATGCACCCAAGCACTTACAATCTTGATCACACAGATCCAACTCTGGCACTTAGCCATTCCTTACGAATTCTCTTCATTACATTGCCTAGTCTTCTATATATATTGCAAAATATGCCTAAACATGGGTAAACCCATGGGCCGACATTCCCATACCCATTACATGATCCCAAAAACCCAAAAATCCCTAAAAATGGGCCGAGATCTCACAATCTCCTCTTTGTCTTGCACTTTGTCTTCGACAGGCTGTTGAAGTCCCAAAATAGACAAAAATTGACCAAAGATCTCCCAAAACTTGGTCAAGGGCCAGCAAAGCTCAAGAGGAGAGATAACACAAGAGTGTGCAAAGCCTATACAAGGAGTGCAAAATGCGAAAACAATCTAAGTGCTAGAATGTAAGCGAAGCGCAAAGGTTCGAGTATTTTCAAGATAAAATCTCAGGAGGTAAGTGCAAGGTGTATGCTAGAATCTAAGTCCTTCAAGCGAAAGAAGATTAAGGAAGAGAAATCTATTTGTTCCAAGGTGGATGGAGGAGATTTTTTGGGGGGAATTTAGAACCCTGCACAACCATTAGATCCAGATAAGAAGCGTGGAAGATAACTCTTAAGTCCTTCAAACTTCATTACTTTGACAGTTTTTAGGTGTGTTTTGTGGAGGAGACAAAAGCCCTAAATTCTTTGAACCCAGAGTAAATCTGGACCGTCGGCTGTCAGGAACACGTGTCTATAGATTATCGCATATTTGGGAGTCCGACTATCTGGAGGATCACGTGTAAAAAAATTTCAAGTGTGAAAATTCCTTAAGTCCTGAAGCCTGAAGTCAATCCAGGCCATTTATTATCAGGTACATGTGGATCATATATCTTTTCCCTCTGTCACTTTGATGTTTGGTGATTCAGGAGTTTAGTGGTGTTTAGGATCTAGAAACCCAAAGCTTCAGAGTGTTGAAATTACCACTTTCAAAATTTTAAGCCCCATGTTTTGGCCCAAGGTCACGCGAAGACTTTGCTGGAGTAAAAAGACCCTCACAAATATGAATTTTTGTGTAGTTAAAGGAGAAAAGGCATGTGGTAAATAGTTCTAAGGGTTCAATGGGAACCTAAGAGCCACTTCATCTCTTGTGTAAATCAATCCTAGACCGAGAGGTCGCACTGTTATCAGGATAATTGTTAAGTGTGGACACAAATCAATCCCCCTAGCTTCACTATGAAAATAGAACAAAACAATATAGTACACTACTCTTTCCTTAGATCCAATTATCAAATGAGAAATGGATCTAGGATATACCTTCTAAATATTGAAGATCCAACTTCGCTAATGCAATCCAAACTCCGTTGTGAGGCCTATGGAGACATATCTACAAAATAAATACAATCCAACGAAGAGAAGAATAACAGATTCTATTTGATATGAAACTATGTATGTGATCAAGGAATCATACAATATGAACAAATAGCATTCATATAGGAAATAAAAGTATATATGTATTAAAGAATGTGGAATAAGTATACAACCAGATGCCTTGATGCTGTCAGGTTCCTTCCAATAATTCCTTGCTTCCCACAGACTTCTTTCTCTAAGGATTCTAAGACCATGGATCTGATAGCTACTCACAATCTATCTTGACAAAGAAAATCTCAAAGCCAATCTAACCAAGCTAACAATCTCAAGCCAAATTTCCAATCCACAAGCTTAATCCCAAGCCAAGCTAAATTTCTCCATGAGAGCTCCTATCCTTTTATAAGCTAAAGAGGATAAGGTGAGGAGGTTAGGATGATCCCACTAAATTATGAAACCAAGTAAGATCCAAACCATTTAGAGGCCACCTCACCATAGAAGCTTCTCCTTCTAGAAGCATCGAGAAGATGCCCATTTTTACCACATACAAGAATCTCCACACCCTAGCTATAGTGCAACCTGTAGAAACATCACAGTATAGCTTTAAAGCAAGGTGCAGAAATCATGCATCACCTCACTCTGGGTATAGTGCATCCTATGATGATCTTCCTTAATAGGGTTTTTACAATGGAAAATACAATTTCTTCTCTCAGGCAAATTTCTTCTCCCTTCTTTCTTCAAGAATCCAGGCTATTGATCCTTATAAAGAAAAAGGATAGGTTTACAACATTAATGGTCATAAGAGTGACGAAAATAATGTGTAACAGTGTGACCCCCTGTAGGAGGCGATGGGGTTTGCATCACTTTCCTTCTTTTTCCGCACACTTTTCCTATACTTAGGAATTTTCCCAAAACTGTATCAAAACTGCAAATTTGTTTCCAAAACTACCTATCCAACTACCTTCACATTAGCAATGGAACAGAATATCAAGGATATGGTCAGTGAAAATAAAGAGAAAGGTGATTCGATTAGAGAGTTGGAAGAATAAGTCAAGCATGGGAGGAAATATAAAGGAAGCCTCAAGGAGTTTAGGATATGTGTAGACATATTAAAGGAATAACTCCATGAGATGGCTACGGGAATGTACACAAACCTCCAAGTCTTCCAGTAGTTGGCGGCACAAATCATAGCTCATCATAGCTTGGTATAGTCCAAGAATGTCCAATTTGCAACCATCAGAAAAGGATTGAACGATATGCAACGATGGATTTTCAAGAATCCAAATGCTTCAGTTGGGCTTCCTTGCATTTCAAAATGGGAGAGACGACAGATTGGTTATGCTTCCCTTGATCACTACCAACTATTGGAATATACTTTAATATTGAGAAGGGGGGTGAATCAATATTAAACATGTTTTACCACTTTTTCTCTTTACCACATTAAATAGTCATTATATGATCATATGTAGAAAATCAACACCATAGAATAGTACACAGATATTAACGTGGAAACTTGAATGGGAGAAACCACAAAACTGTCTTTATAAAAATTTGGTAGGAACTAACCTACTGCTATAGTGCTTATAGGTCCCAGCCTACGGGAGACACTAATCTCCTTGATTGAGCACCAACTTAGCAACAATGTTTGTAGGAATCAACCTATGGGAGAACCCAATCTCCTTGTCTAAGCACCAACTCATCTCTTCCTATAGGAACCAACCCATAGTTGCATAATTTACAGGAACTAAACTGCAGGAGAAACCAATCCCCTCAAGCTATCAATAGTGTCAAATTGAATATTTTCTTCAAGCCTTCACTTGCACAAATTTGATGCTCTATCTCTATTGTTTTAGAACTCTCCACCATATTACATTCTTCATGAAATCAAAGATTCCTTAGACCTTGCACCTCCTATCCACCGTCGCGCACTCATTCTCCCTCCTGAGAACCTCTGAGCTCTTCACCTTTCACGCACTTCTTGCTTCACTCTTCACACATCCATCACACCCCTTCAAACTCATACTCTTCATTACATATATTCACAACCACACACTTAAACTTCACAAAATATTGGATATTTATATAAAAAGATACACCCAAATATTTTTCCATGTATCCAAAGAATATGGGGTTGGATCTAGATCTCCACAAAACCAGGCTGCATCGGCATGTCCAAAACCCCTTCTTTTTCGTGCTTGATTTGTTCAAGAATGATCTCGATGTACATATACTGTCATTTATTTTCCAAGATTAAATATTGTTTGTCGATTTTATTCATTGTCTCACAACACACCCTCAACCATCAATAGTTGTCCAATATGTCCTTGATTTGATCTCAACCATTGATCTTCTTAATTGTCTTCAAGAACAAACTATGAAGTCGTGATTTTCAACTATCATATCTTCTTATTGAATCAATTGTGGCCTTTTATTTGTTCACTACCCATCAAAATATGTAATGTAACCATAATGCACAACAGTTGTCTGATCAATCTTAGAATTGATATTTACCGTTGATCTGTCTTCTGTCAATACTTAGACAAATTGTCTAAGTCTGACCACGAGCTCGTGGATATAAGCCACATTTCTTCACACCTCTGCGAACTCCAAATTGCATCCTCAAGTTTCTCTACACTCATTTTTCACCCACACTTAGACACACTTCCAAACATTTCACTATGGGTCTTTTGGACTGTCTGATCCGTGACACATGGCAATTTTTCGGGTCGTCAGATCTCTGACATGTGGCTACTTCCTAGGCCATCAAATATCTATCCTTTTGGGTTCTCCAATCTATGACATGTGGCGACCTCTTGAGCCTTCGAATCTCTTACCTTTTGGGTCGTTTGAACGATGACACGTGGCAACCTCCTGAGCAGTCGAATCTCTCACCCTCTGGACCGTCCGATCTCCCATTCTTGGTACTTGGTTATTTATTCATACTTAGTTATTTATTCAATATCTTACCATGGGATCCTAGGTCTATTCTCATTCTTCTCATCTTCCCAATATTCCTTTGTGCTCACTATCTCTGCAAAGCCTCGACACTTAGTCAATTTTCTATTCTTTGTAGAACAACAGGTCTTTGAGACTACATAACTTCTCTACTTGTAATCACAAGTCCGTCCATCCATTTTCCATCCTACACTTAGTCATATTTCACAAAACCATGGAATCACACACATTTCATTCAAATATTTATATACATTTATTTTCTCCACTTCGCGATATCTCAACACTTAGTAATTTTTTGAGATTTCACTGCGGGTCGCGAGACTATAGCATTTCCCTGATTCTTGTGGATTTTTTTGTCTGTCTGCTTCAATATTCAAACTTATCCATTTCTTGAGACATCAAAAATTCGACATATTTTTAATACTTAACCATTTTTCAAATATTTCACTACAGGTTTGCGGGATTATTGCATTTCTTTTCACATACTTATAATTCTTCGCCACTCCGCAACATCTTGGGACTTGGTCATTTTTTAGTTCCCACCATGGGCCTCAATCATTTCCTTATATACTCTCAATATTATTTCACTTCATTATCTCCACGAGATCTTGATACTTAGCCATTTTTTGAGATATCTCTTGTGTTGATATGGTAGATGAGTGTGGCTTCCATGTGGAAATATTCTTTTGTACTAGATGATATGACATCGACACATGTCCTGACACATGGCACCATACGTGACATCTACAAAGTTACATGTTATATCACTAACATGGACTCCTTTTGATGTAGCGTTCATCTAACCAAACATGTGGTGCCAACGTGGCTTAGTTGGCCCACCAAGTGTCGAACCTCAATCTTTGATCTTAACCATTGATTTCTGGAGATGAACTGTAACACACCCATGGTAGGGCATAAAAATTTAGTTCTCCTTTAATAATTGAACCCTTCATCCATGGTTTCTAATTTGGAAATCATGGGCCTAGCCCCTTTTTCTTTGGCGACAATTGCATATGACCACGGGCTATGAACGAATGCCAAGGCCACAAGAACCTATTCCAACGCTTCGAAACTTTAAGCTTCGGGAGTTTTTGATTCATCACACACCAAATCCTCCAAAATCCAAAGTGGCAAAGTTATGAACTGGCACGAAGGGATCAACGGTCCCTACTCTCCCTTAAGATCAATGACCCTCAATGACTTCGGGTCTCTAGGATTCGATGGAATTCGAAACACCTCCTCGCAAAACCTCTGGAGTACTAATCCTCCGAAGTGCACTATTTGATGCCATGTGCCCTCGGGGCATTGACGAATCTGATTTACTCTGTAACTTTGGCGTTCAGGAGTCTCGGGCATGCACACAACCTTTTCTCCCGAATTACTCCATACCCAGAGCTCCAAATCGAGCACCACGTGTCCATTTTAAATCAATGGCTCAGGTTCATTTCAAGACTTCGGCATTCAGGAGTTCTAAGCATTCCAACACTCTATTCTTCTGAAGTACTTTCTCCCAAAGTACTTTCTCCTGGAGTCAAGGATCATGCGCCATGCGTCCTTCTTGTTTGACGGTGGCGATCCACTTCTGGCGACCCTCTACTCCATGTTGCTTTCTCCTTGATTTTGAAGTACACAATCCTTCAATGTGTGTCTCTCGCAGATCGACGACTATGAATCACTTCGGCTATTCAGACTTGGGATTTTCAATCTATCCACACTCGCTCTCTCCTGGGGTGCTTTGACCCGAAGTCAATGATCTCTCGACGCATGTCTCCCACAGATCGACGGCTACAAGTAACTTCGAATTGTCAAGCTTTAGGAATTCCTTGACTCGCATGACTCCACTTTCCTCTGAAGTGGCTATCTTCTGAAGTGGAATATGTGTCGACACTTGTCCTCAGCTGTTGGATGGCTCAGATGAACTCCTACTCTCCTGCCTTGGGGATTTCTTGTCCAACAGATCCCCTTTTCTCCCGGAGTGAATTTCTCCAAAATGGAAAATCATCTGCCACACGTTCTCCTTAATCAATGGCTCTTCTTCCATTTCAATACTTTGTCCCTTTCAACCAGATCAACCACCCCTCGGTTCCCTTCTTGATCAACGGTCGAGATTCTCTTCCAGGACTTAGGTGTTTTCCCCCTCCCGCTTTCCTCCGGAGTTCTATATATGGCATCGTGTGTCCACCTTCAAATAGACGGCTCTCGTCTGCTTCGGGACTTTGGTCTTCGGCAATATCAACTCTTAACTTATCATTTTTCCAAAATAGATATCTTTTGAAATAGCGTATCTCCTGCCACGGGTCCCCCTCAAATTGACAGCTCTAACCCGCTTTGGGACTTCGGCTTTCGGAGATCTCAAATCTCAGTTTTTCCTCATGTTTTATTTCTCCTGGAATGTTTTACCCAGAGTCCATGATCTGATGATAGGTGTCCTCCCGCAGATCACTGGCTCCCAGTTGTTTCGATTGTTCGGGCTTCGGTGATTTCAAACTCTTCTCCTTTCCGTTCTCCCAGAGTGCTTCCACCCGGAGTTCACGATCTATCACCACATTCTCTTCTAGATATGACGGTCCATATTCTCTTTGTCTTTCTGGTATGGAACTTCCAAAGTGCATTTACCCAGAGACTCTGATCTATTGACACGTACCCCTTCTCATGATCAACAGCCAAGACCTACTTTAGGTCTTCAGTGATACCTCTCTCTCCGAGACCACAAGCTCTCACTCTGGAGTTATGGATATTGCACCACCTGTCCCTCTTGGCGATGAACGGTCCCAAATCACTTCAGGACTTCGATACTTTGGCAAGTCAACCCTCCTTTGCACACAAAGGTTAAAAATCATGCACTTTACCTTAGATATGAAAACTATCGTCCCTTGCTCTCAGATCTGAGGGTTCATAGTGATTGCGGGGACCCAACGTGTGTGAGTTTTATTAGAGAGCTCAATCTCTGCAATCTCAAAAGTACTCACCCAACTCGATCTTAACAAGAGTCATCTATCTTCCAGCCCAATGAGATCAACGACGTTGGTGAATTGCATGCCGTGAACTAGCGCATCCACCAATTTAACCTTTGCGCTCTGTAATGACTCCCTACCCTCGATCTTCATTCATAGATAGACAGTTCACAGTGATAGCGGGTTCCAACCTCCGCAATCTGGGAAGTTCTCGCTCAACTCTAATCTAATATTAGTCATTGATTTTACATTCCCAACGAGATCAACAACATTGGTTGATTGCGGACCACGAACTAGCGTGTCTTCTAATCTCATCTTTGTGTTTCGTAATGATTCCCAACCATTGATTTAATCGAGTGGCTAGTGTTTGATCCTTAATCCCAGTGGGTATTTCAGTCGATCTGATGATCGGGATGGCCTCTCCTCTCATTAAAGGACTTGCATCCATCTCCGTTGTTATATTCTTAAGTCATCGTTAGTTCGGGTAACTTGACCATCATCTACCTCCTAGANCGTGTCTTCTAATCTCATCTTTGTGTTTCGTAATGATTCCCAACCATTGATTTAATCGAGTGGCTAGTGTTTGATTCCTTAATCCCAGTGGGTATTTCAGTCGATCTGATGATCGGGATGGCCTCTCCTCTCATTAAAGGACTTGCATCCATCTCCGTTGTTATATTCTTAAGTCATCGTTAGTTCGGGTAACTTGACCATCATCTACCTCCTAGATCTGATGGTTGGGATGGTTCTCGGGCATCCTCATATCTAAGGTTCAGAGTTAACTTCAGGACCTAGAAACTTTGGATATTTTACCTCCCTTACGACTAACTCACTCAATTCACCAAACTTGCGAAGTCCAAATGACTCCAAGGGTTAACTCCCACGCTCTTTTCTGTATCCAATGGTCACAACAGACTGTGGCTCTTTCCGAGAATATTTTGTCTGTTCATCTTCCAAACAAAGGGACCTTCCCTTTCGATACTTCAACCTTGTTACTCTTCCTGAGATCTGTTAGATTTGAAAGGATTAGGAGCTTTGCGCTCTTTTTCTTGAACTTAACACTTAGAAGGATCTTCTGTGCACCCCTTGTGCTCATTCATCAACTCTATAACTTAAGAGGTTCTCGATATCTACCTGCCTCATAGAGGCTCTGTGCATATCTATACGACCTCTCCTGAGCTTAACAGATTCCTTCCTCCAAGAGACTTAGGGAAACTAGGAGTGTCGATGGACACCCATGAAAAATGTGCCCAAGGTCGAAAAACTCACAGTCCACTTATTTTAATTTAAGACACCACAGGGCTTGAGCATTTACGTGTACGAATCAAGCAATTTCATACTTGCTTAAATATACAATTTAAACAAGAATAAAGAGATATAGTATAACCATTAAGAAAACATGCACATCCCTGGGTCATTTACAGTATATCTAATTTTATTACATAATTATATCTCAATTTCACAAGGTATGAGAATACTTATCTATTACAAGTTGCATCCAACTAACTGACTGTGGGTGTGTTCCTTTCCACCCAACCATAGGCTCAAAGGCATTCATTCTTAGAACTCTGGCCACTCTCGTGCCAAGCCAGGATAGCACTAGGGAATTTACGCCATCTCTCAAAGAGAGTACCTCTGTCACAACCACTCTGTGAGGTTTATCAGATGCTTCCTCAGCATCAATATTTCGTTCTGGTCCTTCAGGTCGTGTTCTCTACACTTCCTTTTGGTTCGTGCATCCCCTT
>JASDQU010278078.1:4356-14880 GCA_032191745.1 Picea mariana | reverse complement strand
TTTTCAAGGCATTGAGTACTTTTCTAGAGGTTTCTGTATGCTATATTGATGTTTGGTTCTTAACACTATATTCCAAAATGGAAGATCGACTGACACCTGTCCTCCACTGATGAATGACTCATATGAACTCCATCTCTTCAGACTTTGGGAGTTCTTGTTCAACACATTCCCTTTTCTCTCAAAGTGACTTTCCTCCAAAATGCCATATATTTTACCACATGCCCCTTCCAACAAATGAATGGGATGACTTCGGGACTCAGGCCTTTGAAAATCATCGTGCCATCACACTTCGGTTATCCCAAAGTGACTTCCCTCCGAAGTGTAGGGTATGACGACACATGTCCCTTTGGCTTAGATGACTCAGATATGATTCGACTCTTCTCTTTGGGAGTTTCGTGATGAAAGCTCCTCTTTTCTCCTATATTAAATCAATGTCGGGCTGACCACAACCTCAATCTGACAGTTCGAGGGTATCTATGGGACTCGATATCTCTACAACTCGTAACTTCCATTCAAGGGTCCCTTAGGTCCCAGTGTGTGCCACTCTGAGAGGGACACCTAGAAACCCAATCACTCGACACATGGGCTCCCACATGATCTTGATGTTAATACTCACGTCCCCCCCCCCACCCTCTATCGAACGGTGGTGAGGGATCCCGAAGGATCCTTAGATCCATGGTCCACATCAACTTTGGGACTTTGCGGGTTTTGGTGTTACCAACCCTCTGTCCTCCCTAAGTGGTTAACGTTGGGCTAACTATATCGTAGGTCCAACAGTCGAGATAATTCCTAGGCATCCTCAGATCTATGGACCAGATTAAATTTGGGACTTCGGGAGATTCACCTCCTGTGCAAGGAATATGCTCAATTAGCCAAACCTGCAAAATTCGAAGGGCTCTAAGGGTTAGCACCCACTTTCCTTCTCTAGATATGACAATTGTGAGGGACTTCGTCTCCTCCCAAACTAATCTCATCCATTCGTCTTTCAAAGGAAAGGATATTTCTTTTGCGGGCTTGAAACTCATTATTTTGCCTAATTTTTGTCAACTCCTTAAGTACTCAGGTATTTTGTGCTAATTCACTTGAACTTAACACTTAGAGAAATCCTTCACGCATGTCTTTCACTCCTTTATGAACTCTAGAACTTAGGGTGTTTTCTCGATCTCTACCTACATCGCAGAGGCTCTGTTCATACATGCACTACGTCTCATGAGATTAATTGACCCCTTCCTCTAGAACAACTGCAACTGTCGGCATGCAAACGTAAGGCTATGCCAAAAGTAAAAAAATTCAAAGTTCACTTATTTTAACTTCAGCCACCAGATGGCTCAAGAATTTATGTGTATGGGCCAGAGAAGTTCTTATTTTCTTAAATACACAATTAGGCAGAATTGAAGGGATAAAATATAAACATTAAGCAAACATGCCCATCCCTGCAACATTCATAGGAAATCCATCTTTAATTTACAATTACCACTTAAATACACAGGATATAATATTACTTATCTATTATAGGTGGTAGCCAAGTAACTAACTATGGGTGTTCATCCTTCCACCCAACCATAGGATTAAAGGCATTCATTCTTAGTGCTCTGACCAACCCTATTCCAAACCATTATATCACCAAGGAATTTATGCTAATTTTCAACGATCCTTTCTCCTTCACATCTTCCATGAGGTTTATCAGGTGCTTCCTTAGCATCAAGCTCATGGTCTTCTCCCCAGGTCTCATTTTCTAGCAAACTCTCAGATATTTTCCCTCTCTATCACGACCTCGATGAGGTTTTTCAGATGCTTACTCAACATCAAGCTCGTGGCCTTCAGCTTGTTCTCTGCTGGAGTGTTCCTTTCATTCTCCACTCTTATCTTTACATTAGCTTGTGTGCCTTGCACGCATCTCCCTCCTATAATATTTCCTCATGTCAGAAGGAGACCTGGGTCAGTTTGGGTCTATCAGACTCTATGGTACTTCGGGCTGACCTTCTGCAGCTAGACCATGCTTCCATTCATGGGGGTGGTTGAGGGTTCAACCACTCATCCTTTTCTTATTAACTGTTCTCATATCATTTTCACATTCTTTCCTCTAGTGTTATCATGGATAGTACTTTCAAGGCTTCACCACCATAGTCAATTAATTGGAAATTAAACAATAATACATTTACACTGTTCCCATGCCACATCATGGTAATCCTAATTAATGATTAATTACAAGTTGGGGGAAACATGGGTGTTACACTCAATGTACAAAGGAAAATAAACATATCACTATCTTAGTAAATGATAGACAATTTGATAAATCAGATGGTAAAAAGTAAATGAATAAAGGAATATATATGAGTTTTCAGTCTATCCACTCACACATAGATTTCTTATTCCCAAATATCATTAAAAAATAAGAACATGGTACTCGAAAGAAACTCTTAGTTATGAACACTTTAAATAGAGAAATTTTCATTGTATTACTCACAACAAAGATATCATACGCTTAGCAGTAGATAAAAATGCATCCAAGTAAGAAAAATAAGAAGATAATGAAATGAAAAGAATTTATGACCATCAAAATGCCTTTTCCATTTAGTGCCAATATGAAAATATTGTCATTGCCTCACAAAGGAATCTTTACAAAAAATAACCCTTGATTCCCCAACTGATCGACCTTCTTTCAGTCCTTTCAATGTTTTTTTAAACACAAAAATATTCCTGAAGATCCTATTTTTCAGATTACTTTTTTAGATAGGATACTATCAAATGGCCATTTTCTAGGAGAGAAATCTTCATACAAAATTTTCTAATGCCTATAATGTAGTCTTCCTTAATATTTTCTAGACGCTTTCCATATCTCACAAAAAGAGAAATAAAATTGATGTTGAGTTGGTTCACCTAAGATGAAAAAAGTTCTATTTGAGCAAAATATTGTTAACCAAAAATGTCGAGCCTCGTTATCTTCGTAATAACCTCAAGCAATTTAAAATTATGGTACAATTCCTTTGGGCATTCATTATATGATAATTGCAGAAGCTCTTACATCCCTCTATTTTAGTTTAGTTTTTAACACCACATTATGCCAATACAATTTTACGTTTGTCTCTCTTACTTCCTTTAGCAAGGCCTGTTGATATTTCCTCTTCTTTTTGTGTCCCTGCATCTTTTCCTGTTGTTTTGCATTCCATTTATCTACTAAGGACATTTCTTTCCTTAGCTTCATAATAATACCCTACAGCTCTTTTACCTTGTCCTTCTCTTTTCTTGTTTCCATTCTAAACTTTTGGTGTTCTTCTACTGGAGCAGGTAAATTCAAATCTATGGATATTTGGGGTTTTCTTAATTTAATTTCATATTTCGAGGAAAACCAAGTGCTAAGATCCTCTTCTTTAGTACTTTTTGATTTTATGGTTTCTAGAACATCATGTAGCTGGTTTATTTCTGGAAAGGAATAATTTTCCAATTTAACATCATCATTAATTACATATGTGCCTTTGAGTCTAGTTTCAAGGAGTGAACCTGACCTTTTAGTTTCCCTAAATATAGGTCTCCTTGAATACTGTGCAATTTGTTTTCCTTTCTCATGTTTTTTCCTATGTTCTTCAGATTTCTCCTTTAACCTACGTGAAGAATATGCAAGGGTTTGTCTTTCAACTTCTTCCATAGTTTCTTCTGAATTGTCTTCAATAACAATTAGGTTTTCCCTCTTGATATAAGGATGAAACAAAGCCTTTGAGTTCAACCTAAGTTTGTTCGTAGCCCTGGTAGTAGCTTTTTTAGGGTAGTTAGATATAAGTTCCTTTTTCTTGCTCATTTTCTTACCCTCTCCAACCTTTTTTCCAATAGATTGTTTCTTCTTCTTAGTTGGTCTTTTGATTGGGTTTTCTGTATGGTGTTTAGGTTCATCGATTTCATCAAGTTCATTCCTTACATCTCGATCAGTTTGAACTTCAAGTTCTTTACCAAGTTTAAGATTCTTTCTTTGACCTTGAGTGATCTTCTAATTAGGTCTACATCTAGGAAAATATTTCATTCCATGTTGTGTTTATAATTTACAGGGGAGCTCTCTTTCACACAAGGATCAATAATTTGAGAAATCTTTTTTCCTTTCCCAGGTTTCTTCTTCTTAGCAGTTTTAGATTTACGTTCTTTTTGTTTTGGTTTTAGTGACTCAATTAACCAGGACCAAGACCTTTGAACCTCACTTAAAACATAGATAACCAATATTTTAATTAACCCTTGGTGAAAAAGACTAGTCTTTGTTATTGGAGGATCTGTCTAGATTCTCTTTGACATTTTACACAGACTTTTCAATAAGAAAAAGGGCAGATTGAGAGGATAGTCACCATTCACATGGATTAATAATCTAATATGATAAAGGTGAACTAGAGAAAAATATCCCTCGGAGGTGATGTACCTGTGAATGATCATAAGGGTGGTGTGCCATTCTTTCCTCACCCAATTGTGTGGAATGTCTTAGCTCCAATTAGGGTTTTGTCTTTCTCGGATAAAAAATTGGTTAACAAATCCATTACTAATGTTTCTTTCTTCCACCACCTCTCTCTGTATACTGGTAGACTACTTGCTATTGCTATGGAGTGCTATGTTATGTGTATATGGAGTTTACCCACAACTGTTCTAAACCATCGAAATTTTGTGCAAAGATAATGGAAAGCTGCTCATCATGACCCTAAAATGTTGAGAAGAAATTGAACTAGCCTGCATATTTAAACTTATGTTCCATCTGATGATAAGCTTCAAGTAATTCCACCCCCTTTGGCTCTAACTTGGTTATCTTCCCGCTCTTGTTTGGTGCCATGACACTAATAAAACTCTCCTAAATATTTCTGGGAATGTTTAGGGTTCGATAACCAACTTTTGAAAGTTGTTGAAGTCTCTCAGCTATTCTTTTACTTGCAGAGCATGCATGAAATAATATACATATTAAAAATAGATAAATCGTGATTTTATACATTGAGAATGATAATCGGGAATAGTGATTTGATATCAGATTGGCACGTACAACCATGCTTCGAACGAGTTGTCATAATTGAGAAACATGACTTGATATAGATCATAACAAGATATGTAGATCCTCTGACAATAATCTCGGACGTTTGCACACGATCTTGGGAATATGGTGCATGCACAACTATAATTACTCTTGGCGCTACAAGAATAGCGTTCAACGCCCTTTCGACTTTGGCAATTTTAAAATTTTAAACAAGGGAAAATGACATGTAATGTGATGGAACGAATCTATCATATCATATCGTAACTTTTAATTGCTTCAAAATATTTAAAATGTATAGAAAAAGAATGGAAGCATACTTTCCAGCCAAGAAAGAGAAAAAACAAAGTTTAATAAAAATTATGAAAAAACAGGTAGAACAGGGATTAAGGAAATCCAATAGTTAAAAACAAAGTTAAGGACTAACATATCCCATCTTATACAACATTTATTAATCTGTTGTAGTATGCATAGTGTTCACTGCAAGTATTTATTACTAGTATTTATTACTCTCTAACAGAATGCATATTGTTTACTGCCACTATTTATTACTCTGGATCAAAAATTACATTTTTAAATACAGAAATAAATTCAGTCTATTGAAAAACCTCTGACACCTAGATTATATATAATTAACCACTCAAATTTACATATCCAACAATTTCTCACCAAATTTTTATTAAAATTAAAGAGAAAATATTTCAAAAAACCAAAACATAATGGTTAAACTACAACATTTAAAAAATCAAATGTTTGTACATTTGAAACTACTCTTATCTTTATTTAATTTTGGATAATCTAAATTGCTTCAAAATTAATTTACTCCTTATTCTATTCTATTCTATTATTGAGAAGAATCATAACGCCTATACTCTTGGGTCCCAAGATCCCACAGTTCGCTTGATAAACATTGAACATGCGAAAATCTCGGTTTAGTCGGCCAATCCGTTGACATTTTTGGCAGAGGAAATTAGTTTTATAACCACCATATGCCACTGTTTCGGTATAAATATGAAATCATTCGGATAGATAAAGGAAAACGCCATTGCGTTGTTCAAGAAGATCGATCGGTATCTCCTCTCCAACCCCGCGACTGCTAAAGATATCAGAGTCTATCTATCTTTTAATAAAGAGATCATTGCCGCGCGCTAACCATCTGCAGAATAAAGGAGTGATAAAAATGCCTTCCTCTCATCGTTTTGGGGTTGTAAAATCGCGGAATTGTTTCTGCCATTATTTTTATTGAATATGCTAAGATTTCACGATGTTAATTAAGCATTGCAAGATTATTATGGATTAGTTTTTACACCTAAACAATTTATAGGTGGTTTCACTTCAAAACCGTGCATTGAGTAGAAAAATTTAATAATTTAAAGCATAATACATTTACCAAGAATATAATAAAGAAACTGATCAATTATCAAAACAAGCTTCACAAATGGAAGAAGAAGGAATATATTTTTCAGTGGGTATGGAAAATCAAATTAAGATATTTGAAAGATTGCCAATCAACTATTAAATCACTACAGTAAAGTAAAAGATCTTGAGATTAATCTTTTTGAAATATGTATTGGAAATACAGTAGATCTATATTTTTTTGCAAGTATACTTATAAATTTAGGATGAAAGATGAAATTTTTTGTGTCCTTTAACTCATACTTCATATGATTGATGATATAATAATAAAATAACAATTGTTTTTCCAACAGTCATATTACTTTAAAAGACTCTTTATATTCACTAATATAAGTACTTCAAATTAGTGCAATGGCCAGCGCATTTTTTTATTGTCATTGAATATGTTAAGATTTCATTATGTTCAGTGAGCAAATACTTGGAAATAATGGAGTAAGCCCCAGTTGTAAGCGCCACTTGTAAGCACGAGTTAGAAGCTTCAATTGTGAGAGTCAGTTGTAGGCGTGTTAAAAGTCAGTTCATAGTTGAGAGTCTAGTTGTTTTTGGTTTGCATGTAACCGACTCGGTAGAGTCTTTTCCTATATAAAGATGTAATAACCTCACCGTGTTGTTTGTTTTGCATATTTTATCTTGGTATCAGAGCCATGTGAGTGAGGTGTGGAAATTCTAGAGGTTCGCAGGTCCCTCCTCTCGTAGGGTGGGGAAGCATATTACTCACACTTTCATGCATGCTTGGAACCAAAAATTTTCGCATGCTGCTGTGCACTTAAGTGCAAACTTCCTTCACGATTTTGGCAACCAAGTAACGGGTGAGGTGCGAACTCCCCGCAGTCTATAACAGGGTCAAGTGCGAAAACGTTTTTTGTCTACGTAGGCTGTATAAAAAGAGGGCGGGTGGGTTATTGAAAGAGCCGCTCCAATTTGTTTTTTTTTTATTGCTAAAGTTGTGTTCAATTGCGTGGAAGAGTCCTCATTTGCTGAATCGGCATGGAAGAGTGAACAAATTCACGTGGAAGAGTGAGCAAATTCGTGAATTTTTCTGTGTATCAAACAAATTGTGAGTTTGAAAAAGTGGATGTTGAATGCATGCGTGGAGTTTGAATGGAGCATTGAAAGCATGTGCGTGAGTATTTGCATGAAGACTTAATGCATGAGTTTATTTTTTAAATAGTGAAGGTTTAATTTGCATACGATTTGCATTTTCATGTGGAGTTATTAAATAGTGAAGATTTGCAAGTGGAGCATTTAAAATTGGTGCCACTATTTAAAACATTTTTTTCAATAGTGAGGTAGAGTTATAAAGTTTATTAAAGGAACTTTATGATAGTTTCATAAGAGTGGAGTTATGAAAGGATAAAGAAAAAGGTGGAGTTATGACTTAAGGTGGAGTTGTAACTTAGGGATCATAAATCCTTTTAAGAAATTGATATTACTTTTTAAAAATGTTTTTAAGGATTTCTTATATTTCTTTTAAGAAAACTGAGAGTCAAGATTGAGACGGATCGGTGGTATCCGAAAGCAGAGTGACAAACTGCTCAACACGGGAGAAAACTCGATAGAAAGTTGCATATCCTTGGTGATTTATTTGCAGAGGCTAAATTGCAACGATGGCGAATCCTCTAGTGAAGACCTACCTCAACGAAGCCAACAAGCTAGATGGATCGAATTTCATTAACTGGAAATTCAAGATGCAGACGCTCATGGAGGGCTATGGTGTCTGGAAAATTGCGAAGGGAACTGAACTAAAACCTGATGCAGCTACTGGTGCGACATCAACACAGATCCAAGACTAGGAGAAGCACGAAAACAAGGCAAAGGTATTGTTGCGCATGTTAGTTAAAGATAGTAGAATTCCACATATTAGAGAAGCTACAACTTTTACTGCAACATGGACAACTCTTAAAGAATTGTATGAAACTAGCAACACAAATCGCATTTTGTTCTTAAAAATTAAATTGCTAGGCATTAAGATGGATGGAAATGAATCTGTTAGTTCATTTTTGGGTCATATTAAAGAGGTGAAAGACAAGCTAGTAAATATATGGGAAACTGTTTCCAACACTGATCTGGTCATTATTACCTTAAATGGTATCCTAGAAGATTATCATATGTTCGTAACAGGTCTCGCAGCAAGAGAGAAACCTCCTATGTTTGAAGAACTAACAGGCATTTTGCTGCGAGAGGAAGAGAGGCACATAAATCTGAAGTATCCGAGTAAAGATTTGACACTGTGGTCAAATAATATATCTGCGAGAGGGAGATCAGGAGTAAGAGGCAGAGGAGGCAGTTCATGGCAGAGAGGTGGTTCATGGTAGAGAGGCAGTTCATCGTAGAGAAAAAACCTTCAAATCAAGGTATGCAATATGATAAGAATGAGTGAAAGAGTTGTTTTTATTGTGGTCGACCTGGACATATTGTTAAAGACTGTCATAAGAAGAAAAGTGATGAGGCTAGGAATAAACCTAGAACACATTTAGGTCATTATGCAGAAAAATCTTCAAATCAAGATCTAAGATTATTTATTGATAGTGATGATATTGATGAACCCCCGAATTTTGACTCATGAGATCTTAGGCTGTTTGTGTCTAACGCTGCTTTATCTGCTAAAACGGATTATTCTGATGCCTAGTTTGTGGATTTTGGAGCATCTGTACATATGACTTGTAATAAAAATTGGTATGCTAATTTTAGAGAAACACAGAATGGTGCCAGCACATATCTTGGAGATGACCGCGCTCATTAGATCAAGGGATATGGAGACATTCCTGTGACATTGCTGAATGTTACTGTTCATCACATTTACAATGTGGTGTATGTGCCAGGAATAAAGAAAAATTTGATCTATGTGTCCACCATTATAGATTAGAACTTGAAGGTTGACTTCTTCAAGAATTATTGCATAGTGAAGGATCTGCTGGACCACTTCCAAACTATTGCAATGGGAGTCAGAGCAGGAGGTCTATACAAACTTGATGTTACCAGAAAAGCACATCATGCACTGACTTCTGCCACTATGCCAATAGAGATTCTTTGGCATCAAAGGTATGGACACATCAATCATCCTGATTTATTGTTATTAGAGAAAAAGAATATGGTTGAAGGATTTTCCATGTTAAAGAATGAGAAGGTTGCCTGTGATTGATGTGCATTAGGAAAGATGCACAGAGATGAATTCCCATCTAATCCTGATAAGAAAAAGAGAGATGTGTTAGATCTTGTGCATACTGATGTTTATTAGCCTATGCAAACTAGGTCTTTAGGAGGTGCATTTTACTTTTTGTTATTTATTGATGATTGCACGAGATACACATGGGTTTACTTTCTTAGATGAAAAAGTGATGTTTTCTAGTACTTTAAGGAATTCAGAACCATGGTGGAAAAGCAGACAGGAAAATCCATCAAAATCCTTCGTTTAGATCAAGAGGGAGAGTATAAATCAGGGGACTTCAACAAATATTGCAAAGATAATGGAATATTATAGTAGTTTACAGTACCTCACACTCCACAGCAAAACAAAGTCGCTGAAAGGAAAAACAAAACTCTGATAGAGTGTGCATGCAGTATGATGAAGGGTAAGAATCTCTCAAATGCATTTTGGGTTGAAGCCATAAATACTGCAGTTTATTTAAAGAATAGAAGTCCAACAAGGTGTCTTGATAATGTTACTCCTTTCGAAGCCTTGAATGGTTCCAAACCTGCAGTTCATAATTTGAAAGCATTTGGGTGTAAGGCTTTTTCTCATATTCCGAAGGAGAATAGGAATAAATTGAATGTTAAAGCCATTAAATGTATTTTCATTGGGTACTGTTATGAATTTAAAGCATACAAACTGTTTGATCCTACTTCTCACAAAGTATTTGCAAGTAGAGATGTACTTTTCCATGAGCAGGAAGTAGGAAATCATGACAACAACAGTCATGAGGAATGACAGAGACTTCTTGATGAAGGATTTAAAGAAGAGCAGCAGCAGCAACAACAACCCACATAGCAGCAACCATCTTCGCAGTGACAGCAGCAACAACAACAAGAAGGACTCAGTGATATGGACAATTCAAGTAGTCACAGTTCACCTAGAGGTGAAGACAGATCTTCATAAAGTGGGGAGGAAGATAATC
>JASDQU010278077.1:0-14880 GCA_032191745.1 Picea mariana | reverse complement strand
AGTTGTATATCATCTTATATCTTATCTTATCTATTCATATTTTATACATTATTCCTACATGGATTATTATGTTATATTCCAAGTATTTTGGATAATTCTTGTGTGAGCGAACTTTGTTCATCTCATTTGGTATCAGATCAAGTCTGATCCTGGCTGTTGGCCACTCTCCATTCATACTTGTCTAATATGGTTTTTGACCAGCCCACATTTTCATATTTTCTCTGTTTCTTCAAGGTTTTTGACCAGAAATCCGGCCTTTGGCCCCACCCCATTATTTAGAATGCTCTGAACTCTGGTCTTTGACCAAAATCAAGCCTTTGGCTATTAAAATAATAATAATAAAAAAAAAAAAATCTCCCAGCAAACCCTCTTTTCACACACCCGTAAACCCTCACACACTCCTTGTAACCCTTATGTCCCCATTCCCTTCTCTCATAACCCTTTTTCCCCCAACCAATTCCCCATTCCCCAACCCTTCCTATTCTTTTTTCCCTTCCCCATAACCCCTGTAACCCTGTTCCTTCCCATCCCTATCCCCCTCCACTGTAACATGTTCCCCTTCCCTTTCCCTCCTACCCCTTTCCCCTTCCCTCCCGTCCATTCGCTGCAATATCACCACAACCGCCAACCGTTCAACCTGTACAATTATGTCCTGTCAAATCCGTAGTCGTATTGTTCCGTCGTGTCCGTACAAATCCGTCGTCATATTGTTCGTTGTATCTGTCTGTACGACCATTGGTGTTTTCAGTTCGTATAGTCAAGTATTATTTCATCCACCACCGTACGGATTTACCATTAATTCATCAAACATTTCCATCTGTATGTCAAGGGGTGCACCTAGTTATAAAGGATTAAAAATTATTTTAAAAAATGTTTAAATCACTACTATCGGAAACCATAATAAGTGGATATTTACATAGTGAACTCCTAATTAGTGTCTCGGTGGTTAAATCAATCAATTCGTGAGCCTTATGTCAATTATCAACTACAAAATTGGGAAAATATGAGAAATAAGAACATGCGTAATTTGAGTAAAGAAAAGTCAAAGATATATTAAGAAAAGGTCCTTAAGCTTTAATTTGAAGATATAAAAGGATAATTTTATAATATATATATATATATATATATATATATATTAATTTCCAAATTAAAAGAGATAAAGTGATTGTTCAAATTTCCAAAAAAGCGATATTTCAAAAAGTAACTTGATATAAAAAAGGGTTATATTAAAAATACATAAGGGTCTTTTTTTTAATACTCAACTATCAAAGGAGCTATAAGAAGTGAAGGTTGTTATAAGTAAAAATACAAGGTTTAACATTTTAAAGTGAAAAAGTTACACTTTAAATAAAGTATTTATTAAGTTGCTTTTAAAATATAAAAAAATTGGAGAAAAAAAGTAAAAGAGGTATTAAAGTTTCAATTAAAAGTATCCAAAAATAAAGTGGAAAGGTGGAGTTTTTTTTTTTTTATAAGTCAGATATTAATATTTTTAAAGTGAAAGGACTTACACTTAAATAAAAGGTTATTTTTATAAAGTTACAAAATTTAACCAAAGATCATAATTATAAGGTTGTGAAGTATTTAAAAATATAATTAAAAAAAATCTGAAAAGGATTGAAGAAACACTTAAAAATCATTTATTATGGAAGAATGTCAACATAATTCATAAATACAATCACGAATATTGGAAGGAGAATTAGGACATTATAAAGCGAGCAATAAAATATTACAGTTTGAAATTGAGAAGGAAAAATATTTTAATGGATTAACACAGAAAGATAATCGTTACTTCAAAGAGCGTATTCGGGAACTCATTGCACAAAATGAATAACTAAAGATCGAAAGACAAAAAATGGACCAAGACTTACTAGAACGAGATGAAGAAATATCTTGCTTAAAAAATCATAGTGAAAAACTACTTACTCAAATTAAGAAGTCAGGGGATACAAAACAACGTGTCCAGAAGTTGGAGAAAGAGAATCAAGATCTCAAGAAGAAATTATCGGGAAAGGATGAAGAAGCTTCTCGTTTGAAGAACCTTAATAAAATTCTTCTTGAACAAATTAAAAAGATGGAAGATGAAAAGCCAGAGGATAGAAATATTATAAATAAAGTCGGCAAATCAGAAGATGAAGAAGAAACTCCACGCCTAAGGATTCATAATCAAGATTTATTAACTCATATTAAAAAGTTGAAGCATGATAAGAAGACTTTACAAGAAAAACTAGATCACAAAACATCATTAGTCGATAAGGAAACGATGACAGACCCAATCAACCTTACAACTCAAAAGGAACCAAATCCAGCTGATGTAAAGAAGTTTTCAAATGTCGAGGTACAAACAAGCCAGAAATATCAAAAAGACTCAATTCCAAAATTTAATCAACAAAAATCTACAATTATACGAAGTAAGGATCAAGTTGCAAGGATGCCTTATCAACATCCTAATCACAAAAATTGATACTTTAGCCAATCCTTGTATCAACATAAACAATATGTCAAAGAATATTACTTCCACTACAAGTGATGCTCAAAATAGAAGTTATCATGGGAGTCGAAATACTTCATGTTCTTTCCAAGAACCCTATAAACTCACCATGCAGAAGATCGAATTAGGATGGGCAGACTCATTTACAATGCGACAGTTCTGTTCAGCGCTTAGAATATCTGATCGTCTCGGGTCCTCAACGATTACTAACTTGATAATGAAGAATCAGGCGACAATAATTACAAGCTAGCGCAAGAAATAAGCCTTCCATAAAGTATGCTTTGAGGACAAAGCATTTTTAAGGGGAAGGCAATGTTATGAACATAAATATACATATAAATAGTTATTCATAACATAATAATTAATTAATGATAATTATTAATAATGAAAGGACATGTCTCAAAGGGCATGACTATTGGTTAAGGTCACCCCTGCGTGGGTATATAAACGAGCCCTCATTCTCAATTGTATATCATCTTATATCTTATCTTATCTATTCATATTTTATACATTATTCCTACATGAATTATTATGTTATATTCCAAGTATTTTGGATAATTCTTGTGTGAGCGAACTTTGTTCGTCTCACAAAAACTACATGCTTGTATAGACAAACTAATGCTTTTGTGTGATTACTATATGTCCCTACAAGGACATAATAAATAACAATACTCCATTGAGGAAAATCATTGAAGTACTTTAAGAAGTGATGAAAATACAACAAATATGACCAAGTCTATGCTTTTATTTCTTCCTCAAATGCAATAATCAAATTATATTCATAGCATGACAAAAATATTGGAAACATTATTAAAAAGGTTGGACTAGTTTTACCTAGTCTTTCCCCAAAGTTATCAAAACTTACAAGTGAAAGATGAAATCAAAATATGAAGAAAAATGAGCAAGCTTTAGGTAAAAATTTACATTTTTTCACTTGCCTTGCCTCAAAGTTTTCAAAACTTTATAAGTGAAAGATAAAATAAAAATAAGGATAAAAATGAGTAAGCTTCTATTTCAAATGAGCATTGACCCTACAATTTGACAATGATTATGAAAATATTAAAATATTAGAAATAACCAAATAGATTGTATCAGAATAAATAAAAAATTAAATAGCTTGTACACCTCTAACTTAGAGGAGGCAATCTCTTTCCTTAATGATCTTTAGACCTCTATGGGTACTCATGCGATTATTCAATGATGTCATATCCAAGAGAATATAAGTAGATTAAAATATGAGTTCAAATTTCCCCTGAAATAATTAGCCAAATCTTGGTAATACCTATGTTTTCCACATTTTCATCCCCTTATTATCCCTTTATATGGAAATGAAGCAATTCGTAGTTAAAAACTGCTTTTATATATTAAAGTAATAAACATTTAGTTGTTCATCTCCTTTTTATCCCTTTATAGGGAAACAAGGTTGTTCAGAGTTACAAATTGCTTTTATAATTAAAACAAGAGTGACATAGCAACAATTTCCTTGTTCCTTTTAACAATGAATGTTAAAAAATAAAGGAAGGTTGAGAGAGGCACTAATACATATGTGGAAAATTGATTAGAACATATGTGGAAAATTTATTAGGATAGCAGAACAACTATTTATACTATGTTATTAGGAAACTATTAAAAGTTAAAATACATCTAATTTTGAGCTAGCTAATATCATAGCTCAAAGGTCATGTTATTTAGATACCCATGTTCTCATTGTACCTTGAGAGGCTTGCATTAACAACTTATAAATATTTGATTCCCTAGTTCATCTACTCATAGCAATTCAATTATCCATAACACTCTCCAAATCATTGTCCCCCAAAAGGGGATGAATAGTAACAACCCATTAGTATCCCATTAGTTAACTTTTCTATCAATCAGGGAAAGGAATTCCCTACCCATAGGGGTGTCAACTCACTAATAGATAGATACCTTACCTTGTTCTTTGAGCTCCTCAAACATTGACTAATATCAATCAAGAATGTCAAAGGTGCTAGCTATTGTTACTTAGGAGTTCAACATAGATCTAGGTTATAGGTGAATGTTTGTATTTATTTCCATTTGCAAGTTCTCCATTTATATCCCTAATCTTCAACCAATCAAGGAAATTGATGAGGCCATTTCAGATGACATTTACAAAAATTACCTTTGCATCACATGTATTTTAGCTTCAAGATTCTAATCACTTAGGCCCACAATTTTTTATTAGTAAGGGGAATTTGATTCAAGAGCATTGTTGATAGGTGAAAAGGCATGTGTGCATCTAGGCACAAAAGGAGAGTATGTGTGAACATGTGTTAGATTTGACGTATGTGTGCAAGATAGCAATGAGCATGATCCAAAGAATATATGTATGGGGAAGTCAACACAAATGAAGGTTGGGAAAGGAATAACTAAGGGTGGTGCACAATAAATAGGTTTAATGGTAGGATGCATAGAAGAAGGTTTGGCACATTAAGGTGTGAAATGTAGTTGAAGGGATTAACGAGGAATACCAATAGTAATTTATAAAACCATCAAGAAGGAAGATTTTACGACAAACATATGGATTTGTTAGTTATATGTTAGTGGTGGAGACATCTATAAAGGTGCATATCTTGAAGGATATTATGTTGGATGGCATCATTAATGAGAAGACTCATACAAGATGAGAGGACATGAGTAAGAAGAGAGATTAAAAGAAGAAGCGGAAGATTGGTGCAAAGAAGAAGGTTGAAGGTCAAGTTACATGGATTGATATATGTGATAGTTGTAGAGGCTAAAATTTCAAGTAAGGCGCTAAGGTGCAAAGTCATTTTATATGTAAATATGCTTTATTAATGAGAATGAGTAGACTAGTTTTTGTATTCCCTCTCTATCAATGATATTCATGACAATTTCTTTTCCACTTTTATACACTATATATTTACTGTATTGTTGTATTTTTTTGTATAACATAAATGGTTTTGCAGAGTGTTTAGGATTGGCTCACATAGTTAGATAAGTAAGGGGCCCATTTGGCATTCCTTGCATCATCAAGTGTGATTAGAAACAATAATTAAATGGCATAGGGTTGTATAACTACACTCGTGTACAAATGACTTTTTTATCACATCGTTATACTCTCCAAAAGCTTTATGCAACTCTTCCCCTAAGCACTTGGCTCTTATGATATCTCCAATATCTTTATGCAACTCTTCCCCTAAGAAATTGGCTCCTATGATATCACTTGGTTGGTATATAAGTCATTCATGAAGTTTTTTTTAAATATAGTAGGCATGCAAAAATGTCCTACACTCATGTGGGTTGAAGTAGATTTGGTTTAATTTCATGGAGACTTAATTTGGATTAGAATTCTCTCTTTGAGGTTCCTTGCACTTGTTTTCCTTCAATTTGAAGAGATCTTAGCTCTTAAAAATTTAGTGACATTCATCCAAATCATGTTTTTGTTTGATTCTACATAAAACAAAATGCTTCCACAAAATAGTACTTAGGGATCACGATTGTTTTTTTTGTGGCATGCATTTTAATAGAAAGTTTTATTAGTCCCTATGTTATTATTGCCCCAAGTTTATACATGTGGAAAAACATTTTTTCTTAGTGTTATAGCAATATTTGCCTCACCCTATGCAATCTTGCGCATAGGGCCTTTTTTCCATTTCCCTATGCAGACTTTTCATCTCTTTTTGCAAATACCAGAGCTAAAAAATACATTTTTCCACATGTATGCACCTTGCCTACTATACAACATGCATATACGCAGGTTGCACCACTACAACCTGCGTACATTGGGATTTGTGCCAAAAAATGAAAAATTGTGTCGGGTTTCCATGTCACGACAAGATATCTATGATCCTTGGCCTTCCATATACTAGAAACATTATGACTCGTCCCTTCAGTTCCATTTTAAGGATATAAATGGGCCAATTCCAAGATCTGGAAAAGAGGAGAAAGAATTCAACTTTGAGAGCAAAGTTACTCTGGAGAAATTATTTACTTCATATTGAGTCTGCATCCCTTTATCCTTTAAGTCTGAACACAGTGTTCACCCCCTAATCTCTTCCCTTATTGATTGAGAAATTCATTGTCTCTCTTCTATGAGATTTCCTTTGGTGGAGGATTGAAGTGGTGGAGGCCCAGCTGGAAGGAACTTAGTTTCTTGGTTCTGAACCGTGTTGACATGGAAGTCTGTAACTTTTTCACTTCTTCTGATCATATATTAATAGAAATACTATTTTCTGGTCCAATTGATATCTTGCAAATATTTGAATTATTATTCCATGGGCATATTTGTCATGTATATTAATGGATTATTCTATCGAATGTGATAACATCATATATTATCACCATATGCTTTCTTTTCTTGGTTTTTGAGGACTAGTTGCAGGTATATTTCTTTGGGTCAAGTCCTCAACGGTGGACTTCATCGAACGTCTGGACGAGGTAGGCCTTTTATCTTGTCTTGCTAGAATATTCGTTTATATAGCATACTTGAGAATAGAGTTGATTTCTGCAGTCATTTCTGTCTATTATGGTTTTCCCTAGCCATGGAGAGATTTTCCTCATAACACTTAGTATCTTCTTGATTGTCTTGAATACATTATAAATATTGATTTTATATGAAAACACTTGGTTGTTCTTACCTTTCGTTTACATTGAATATATCAAGCAACAACACCATTTACTAAAACTCAATAAAACAATATAACGCGATAGATAGAATTATGAATAACCATTAAAGCAACAACACCATTTACTCCATAAGAATCACAAGCTACCATTAAACTAACAACATAGATGGATTTATGAATAGCCATTAAAACAACAAAAAATAAGGAAAATATGAGAGATAACCAAAATAAATAAATAAAAATCCAAAAAAAAAATCATATACTAAATTAAAATAAGGTTAAGATAGATATACAAAACCTCGTATCACTCTGTATCTTAACACCCTTCATATTTATATTCAAAAGTATAGACATTGAAAGATGACTTTATTTATATGTAACAAATACTAATAATGATAATCGAAGAATCTGTAACTAATTTGATCAAAGTAACTAACTTTTGAGAAAGAAAACATGATGAACTTACCTGAGGTCCTATGTTGGAAGTAGATCCACAGCTTGAAGTGCTTTCACTTATTCTTGATTGCTTCTTCGGAAACCTGCAAAAACTTGTGCATACAAGACTACAAGAAAAAATAGTTATACCGATAACTAACTAATAGACTTGATCAAATGTAGAAAGATTCGTTGTGATTAGTATTATAAACATGTAAGCATTCAACAATGATGAATCATATATCAAGAACACTATATATTGTAGGAATGTGCATCTCATAAGTGACGGCCTGAATAAGATCCTCTTGGTTTAGAGAATAATTTATTGGATTCATCTGATCTTGGAGAAAACCTCCATCGATCTGAAGGAGCAACAACAAAGTCAACATTGACTATGTTGTTGCTCTGTTAGATCAAGAGAGGTTTGCTCCAAGAATAAACAGCTCCAATATTTTTTTCTCTACTGAACAGGGCCAGCCACGTGAGGTGGAAGCTCCTATGGCCCCTCCCCCCCCCCGCCACATAACTCTCAATTCCCCAATACTCAATCGATATTCTAATAAAAATTGTGCATTAAAAATATTCAAAATTGATAAAAAGTGATTGTAAAGTTGTAAATGAGGTTTATCATTCAAAGGCATATGTCATAAAAAAAAGTTTTTATAAATTTTATTTCTCATCCAAAATATGTTCCAAATATACTAGCTATATAATATACATCGATCTGTCTTATAAAATTATTATACATCATAAATTTATTTTCGTCTTCTTTAGTTTTCTAGTCTAGTTCTTAAGTACTTCATCATCCTCCATGTCTTCGTTTTCTAGGGGCTCTTCAATAGTTGATGTTGCTTCAATCCTCTCACGTCAATCATGCCTAGTCTCGTACCCACGGCGTGGAGGTTGCTTTGAGGGGTCGTCGCCTACAAAAACAAAAAATATTAAATTTATATGGCCACTTTTTAAATATCATTGAAGTGGTTCATTAATATTAAAAAACTTGTGCAATGTAATTATTTACCTAGTCCACTAGTGGGCACTGTTGGAATGGTTTCCTTGCACTCCTGATCTTCAAGTCAAGGAGGCTCAACTACAAAATTATCTTACATTGAAATGACAAAATATATAAGGACAAAACCGTAAATGTATAAGTAATAAAAATTAGAAGTACAAAATTTATAAGTAAGAAATTAGTAAGTATATGATTAATATAAATCCATTTTATCGTCGTGGGCCTCAGTCACAGGAACATCATCGGGCTGCACCCCACTGGGATGGGGTTTCTCGGGAGCACCATGATCTTTTGGCTGTGTTGCACTATCAACGCACTGTTTTCCAGTACTAATGTTTTCGTTGATAGTTTTTTCTCCCTTGATTAAAACAAAGTAAGACATTAAAGTTATGGACAATATCAAACATTTATGTATTTTATAAGTAATGAAAGGTTAATGTGGGATTATTTTTATTTATCTTACCACGCAAACTAGATCTTGGGGTCTACCCCATGTTTTTTCTATGATCAACGATAGATTTATATTCGTACTTGTAACCAATTTGGAGGTATTCCTTTGTGGTTTCAGTTCCAAGGTCATCGCCCTACATTGCATAAGATTGTGTATTTTTTATTTTATTGGATGAAATTACCTGAAAGTTGTAAGGCAATACAAATAATATTGTTAAGATGTTTGGGAACTTACGATTCATGACTGTAACCTCAAGTAGTCGCCCTAGCCTACCCTGGGTTGCCCATGTTTGGAAATCATTTCTATGGTTTCCTTCAAAGTGTCAAGAAACCTATCATCAAAAGTTTCAAGTATGTTATATACCACACTTTTATTTATATCTAAATAAAATTAAAGGTATTGAAATCAAAATATTGTAATTTACCTTAGGGTACCAATTATTTGTTCTCTTGTTTTTCTTAATTTATTTTATTTTGCATCATCAATGAGCACCTTACATTGCTTCTCTGGAATCGATGGAGGGCACTCATACCTAGGGTTGACTACCAAGTTTCGTCTATACACATCCCTCGTATATTTTAAATATTCACACATTGCATAGGCGACCATTTTTTTTATTGAAGGTCTTTACTCCAAAGAGGCCTTCAAGATAATCCAAAAGTTCATTTTTGAGGTTGGAATTCTGGAAATTCCACCTCGTGCGCATAGTTTCCCCAAAAATAAACAAGGCCTTGCTCTCTAGGTGCCTATAAAAATGGTAATTTCCTACATGCAAAATTATATGATCATTAATTTAAAAATAATAATCTCCATGATTTATGTTTGAGATGGACAACATTAAATAGTTAAAATATGAAAAACTACCTAGGAGTCTAATTTGTTTTAATGGAAGTATGTTATCATAGACCAAAAATGTGCACAGAAGGGTCCCTATGTTGGTCACACATCTAGCTCCAGGAAATGCACCCATATCAACCACATCATCAGCCTCATCTATGTCACCACCTCTACTAGAGCTTGGTCGTTGTGTGTATGGCTGGAGGTGCGTGTCATGGCTTCCATCTAAAGGTGTGGAAGATGGAGAATTAAATACTCTAGCAGTTATATGATGGCCCATGTCAAGACTCTGTGACGTCTCTGTAGCGACACTAATACCGACACCGGGATGAACAAGCTCTAAATATCTCTATATAAGAAAGAAAATATTTTTTTCGTTATATAATGTAAAATTTAAAAAACAAACTATCATAATTGAACTTATCAGTACATAAAAAAAATCACTTTCAATTATGGTTATTACCTGATATGTCATAAGTTGTGTCATAACCAAATTGGTCCTTTCGATGATGTCTAGAGTTTGATCTACACAGTCTAACAAGCAATCAAGTTCCTTGTTCGCTTTAATGGTTTTCTTTTTAATCATTACCATTGGATCAGGGGATGAATACAACTCCTCCTCCTCGGGGGAATCATGATTATCATGCCCTACGGACTACATATTTCAATAAAATCAATGTTATTTCAGTTATATAAACAAATGAAATAACCAACCGTCACACAAATAAAATTATATAAACAAATAATAAAATTCATGTAGAATCAAAGTCAAATTTGTTAATCGTTTACATGTTTTGTGGTTTCCCCTTTTCCACGATTATCCTGCCACGTTATAATATAATTAGAACCTTGAAACATTTAAAAATTTGTTAAACGATAACAAAAAATTGATTGCCACACAAATAAAATTATACAAATAAATAATAAAAATTGCATTGAGTGTAAATCGAAATTTTTAATCGTTTACATGTTCTGCGACTGGCACTTTTCCACGATCAACCTCCCACATTATTATAAAATTGGGACCATAAAATATTTCAAACATTGTTAAATAAACAAAAAATATAATGCAATAAGTATAGGTTATTGAAAGAGGTGTTGAATAAGTACCCGCACATTATTATTCAATGTTTCAATTCAATTCAAATGGTAATCTACTAATAACTCTTCGTCGAGAGCTATCTTTTTTATTGCGCACACGACTACCCGATTCGCTTCTCGTCCCTCATATATGCAATTTGGTTGCTTGTTTGTTGTCACGGGTCATGTGTTGTTTATAAACCCTGTGATATTACCAGAATCTTTAGGCCTTCCATCAATATAGATAATGGATCCCTTATTTTTATCATTGTTTATTAGATGTGTGTTGAGCGCTCAACACACCCTAAAATATTTTAGAAAAATTTTCTCTTTTGGGTACCACTTGTCTTCTTTTTCTTCTTTTTGAATTGATTCTCTTGTCTAGGGATCATTAATTTTTGTTTCCATGTCTCATCATTGCTCACGTTCGGATTTATTTGGACCTGTTAGATTGAAACATTTTTTCTCTAAAAAAGAACTTGGATTTCTAACTAAGAATTCACAATTAAATTTGTGACCCACACACCTATTTTTGGCATTGGTGAAATCTGAGAAGAAAAATGACCATGTAGTAGAAATCATCGTCGATCACCGATGTATCATCGACATCAAGAAAAAATGAAGGAGATCTACATGACTGTTCACGAAGAAGTTTCAAGAAGTTGTTGATATCCCATCGGCATCGGTGAAGTATGAAAGGGTAAGACAGTAACATAGGCCATAACGAACCTGCGATTACCGATTAATGATGCATTGTTATGAGTCGGTGAAATCCCATAAATTTAAATTTTGGATGTTTTCACATTGATACAATGTCGAGCACCAATCACTGATGCATCTTCGGGATCAGCAAGTTTCGAGGGGGGTAATATGAGCACTTGTTTCAACATCTCTTCGATCATCGATCCTTGATTCTTTTTTCGACATCAGCAGGGTAGGACCTATTTTTTAAAGTGCTTAACTAAAAAAAATCCTCGATTCAAAATAAACTCTTAAATGAAGAAGCCAATTTCAAACGACACGTGTTTTTGTCACGTATGCATTTTGTATGGCCTAGTTTCATCTCGAGTCACCTTAGGTTTCCCCATGTCCTAGTCGCACTTCCAGGTCAGTATTTCCACATCAGTGTTGTATGGAAATATGGACTGGAATCAGAGTTCTTACCAAGAGATATCAATGAAAATTGTCTAAGGAAAGCACCGACTCCCGATCCACCCGTTTAAATTAGTGGTGATGGGACATTTTCAGCACAAAATAAGATCGGATTTTGTCATTTAATATACCGATTAATGTTTCAATTTGCATACGTTGCTACCCCATGCATCGAATGAATAACAGTAATTTTAAATCTTCGATGAACCACAATGTATCCCACTCTTGCGCCACCAACCTACGACTGTGTTTAATATCACGCGTAATATGGATCTTGGTGACAGATTTTGTAAAACCACACTTACACCCCGAATTGAAGAACTGATGTGACAAGGTAAGTATTATCTATGTTTAAATTACTAAGATAGTTTTGAAACCCAACATTTTGTACACAAGTTTCTCATTTCCATAATAATCGAAGAAGTGAAAAGAGCATCTCAAGAGTTGCACTCAATTCTCAAAATTTCAAAACCAAGTTAAGCTAGTGCGAAGAAGAGGTATGTGTTGATTTTATCATTTCAGCGGTCATAATTTATTTATATATCAGTATCCTCTCTACAAAAAAGTGTCTAACTCTTTTTATCCCTGTGGGAAAATGCCTCCAAGGAAGCCAACGACCAGACGCTCGCCAAGGGCACCAAATTTGAAGGAAGCAGAGGTCAGTGAAGGATGTTCTCCCAATGTTGTGAGGCAATTGGAACTCGCTACTAAAGTGGAGTTGGTCATCAAAACATCAACTAAGAAGGCATTTTCCTAGCCCTCTGCATTTGGCGACACAAAGGCAAGCACTGGGTCAAAGATAATTCTCCCACAGTGGGGAGATTTATTCAACAGGATTAACTGGGAAGATTACTCAGAATTTATCCTCCACAGTGACCTAGATGTAAGGACACTCGTCGATCAAGTTTTTCTGAACATCCGACAGTCGTGTCTGCATATAGTATCTTGTCGAACCCCTGTCTTTCCATGTATTGAGACCCTGGGGTGGATAGTCAATCATACAAACGCAATGAAGTGTCTGGTTAATGATGAGAATAGTGGGTGCGCCAGTGTTTTTCTCCCGACGAAGGTCCAAAAATATTACAAGCTCAGGGACCCGGAGGAGCAATTAAACACGTGTTTCGTAATGAAGTTATATGATTTACACGACACCAGTTGATTGATGGCCCACTAGTGGAATGAAGACGAAAAATTCACAAACCGTAGAAACGGCTGGTATGGGATAGAAAATCTGAGGGATCCATACATCTATTTTATGGCTCTAATATGTCGATTATATGGGGAGAGAGATTGCGCTAAGTTTTTGGAGGCATGGATGCCCCTGGTATACACTATGGCCATCTTCGGGAGCATCTTCAACTGGGGAGAAATCATCTATGAACAATTAATCACCAACATATTGCAGGCCTAGACACACAAGGATGGAGAAGCGTCCACTTTTCACATGGCATTGTACTTGTTGGACATAATCTACGCAAGGAACGTCTTCACATGCATGAATCTGATTTGGCATGTCTCTTAGCTACCTGTACATATCTACTTCAGCATTCTATGGGATAACAGGTACAAAAAATCTTATGCTCTCATCTGCGATGAATTTATAGCTCAGGTCTATTTTATTATTTTCAAGAAATAATATCCAAGACTATCGGTAACAGCCAAGAAAATGATCTTCAAAGTAGGCCATTGGTACCTAGAGGAAACCATGACTTATATCAGGGTGTTTGGGGCCATCGGTGCACCACATTTACTCCCCACTCATGTCCCATACTGGCTCGTTGTGAGAGATTTTTTTTACCAAACCATCATGCAGGGCTATAATGCCACTCTGGTTAAGGACAAGAAGCGAGCATTCATACCCTATGGTTTCCATATGGGTTTTTATATGGTGAAGGATATGATGTAAGATAAATAAGAGGGTTTGACTCTTGATCCATCTCGAATACAAATTCCCCACAGGCCGATTTCGCAAACATGACCCTAGAGGCCTGGTACTTCAGCATGCATCACAAGTCTCTTCCTATTGGCCATACGTGCATGATAAGTTCGAAGAAAAAATATTTACAGAATGTGCTCAGGACTGGGAGGAGGTACTTCAAAGGAAATCTAACCCAAATATGACCAAATTTAAAGCAATGATTATGGAAGAGTAGGTTGAGACTATAGAACAGTCAGGACAGGAAGCCCCTAGAGTCAGAGATGAAAGCGGAGAAATAGAAGCAACAGAGGCGCAGAGAAGAGGAATGTTGTTACTAGAAGAAGCACAAATATTTATAGAAAGGTTGCAAGATGACCCCATGCTTGACCCTTTGATAGAACCCTTGAGGATCACCTCGGCTGACACAACAAATTTCGAAGGAGAGAAAATAAGCTAGAAAATAATTTTACTAGAGGGAACTGTCGATCCATAAAATCCCAGAGTTTCGTCACCACAAGCCAGATCACCAGTGATTATTCCATTCCAACATGAGATTCAAAGAACATCATGTGAAGTGGTTGTGCCAAGAACTCTCTTTGATTTGATTACCCTCTATGATGATGAAGAGAGCTCGAAGGTCTCGCTTATAACTCTAGTACCAATCACAAAAGACAAAGAACCAGGGGGAACATCTGCTCCAACTCCCAATGCATCGATTCCAAACCCTTTGTAGGGAGACCATGAGGCCGAGAGTACCCTAGACACTGAATTTCTCGACCTATCGGGGACTCTGAAAGACATCTCCAAGGATGAGCCAGGCTCTGGTGAACATAACAAAGAATTGCATCAACTAGAGATCGGCACCTCAACAATCGATCACCAAGTTAGTGTTGAGCATGT
>JASDQU010278074.1:0-14677 GCA_032191745.1 Picea mariana | reverse complement strand
TTGACCAAGTTTTGAGGGTTCTTGGTCGTGTTTGACCTATTTTGGGACTTCGACAGCCTGTCGAAGACAGAGTGCAAGACGAAGCAGAGATCGCGGGATCTCGACCCCTTTTTGGGTCCTTTTTGGGATTTGAGAATATGTAATGGGTATGGGATGTCGGCCCATGGGTTTACCCATGTTTAGGCCTATTTTGTAGTGTATAAATATATGTCTAGGCGATGTAAGTAGAGATGCTGATAAGATAAGTTCTAAGTGCAAGAGTGGCTTGTAAGTGCTTCATGCATACTGTGAGAGACTTGTAGAGCTAAGTGCAAGTGATTGTGATAGACTGTGGAAGGCTTTATGCTGTAGCGCAAGGAAGAAGGATCTAGCGAGCTGCACATATCTTATGTCCTATGCAGAGTAAGGGTTTTGAGGCTCTATGCATGTAACCCATTGAAGAAGCTAATAAAGAAGAAGAGTTGGTGGACCTATCCCCAAGGTGGGGGTGAACCACATAAATACTGTGTTATTTTTCTCTATGCGATGTTCTGATGATTTTATGTCTTTCTTTATCTGCTAAGTGATTGATATAGATAGATAGATGGATCAGTTTATGCTTTGTGCTTACGATGAATCTGGATGTTAGATCTGACCTCTGTGAATGTGCTTAGTGCTTGAATCCACTAGAACTAATCCATTTACTTATGCTAAGTGCTTAGATACATTAGATCTGGGTGAATGCCGGAATGATCTGTTTCTCTGTGAAGTAGATATTGGTTAAGTATTGATTAATGTTAATTGCTAAGTGCTCTAATAAATACTAGAATCACAGATCTGTGTCCCAATTAAGGTTGTAGACACCTGAGTCCTGCAACCAGTCCTGCCTCTACCTCGGGTGAGACTTCATCTACTTCGCAGGTGTTGTCGAAAGGGCCGGTAGTTAGGGTAGTGTTGGTGTGTTGTTGTAGCATTGAACCCTGGGTTTTCCCCTGTGCCAACAAATGGTTTTGTTCGGGACCTGAAACTGTGATTATTGGGAACTGAGAAAGAAGGAGCTTTGTGCAAATATTCGTCCTAAAATTGTGAAAGATCTGTGCATAGACCTATCGCTCTAGTGCACGGTACTCTACTTAGTTTTACAAGCTCAGTTCTAAAGAAAAGAAGTCTGATCTGAAGAAAAGAGAGAAGATCTGAAAGCTTCGTTCTCCGAGAAAGGTAAACGTGAGAACTTTTGATTAAAAGAGGTAAGATCTGAAAACTCTGTGCTCTGATAAAGGTAAGAGTAGTGAAAAGTTCTAGATCTGAAAATATTTGTGCTCTATAGAAGTAAGATAAGTGGAAACTTTTGTTTCAATAGTATGAATCTAGGTATATTTGATAGAGTCTGTCCTGGTTTTAACACTAGGGTACTGGTAAATGAAAGAAAGTTTGATATGAGTAGATTTGATAAGAATAGTGAATGATATGTTATACCTATGCATAGAAAGAATGTTTGGACTAACGAGTGGATGCAGGATCTTAGAAAGAATTGTTTTTAGGTTAGCTACCAAGATCCTAGCGCGCAATACAGGAAAGGTTGGGGATCATTTAAAATAAAGAGAGGATTAACACTCTGTTACAGTTGCAGAAAACCAGGACATCTTGCTAGGGAATGCCCTGGAAGAAGACCTAGTTTCCTTTGTTGTAAAGCTATGGACCATCAAGTATTGGATTTCCCTAGAATGATTGCTAAGATTGAAGAAATGAACATGAGACAAGAGAACCCTAAGGCAGATCCAGAAACTAAGATTATGACAGAACCCCAGAATGAATCAGAAAAAGTATTGCTACAGATAAAAGAAACCCTGAATGACCACTGACATGTCAGATTACTAGAGATCTTCAAAGAAAAAGAATGCCTTGAAGCAAGAATATGAGACTTTGAAATTGACTGTGTTCTAGATGAGGAAACACATGTGAATATTATGACAGAAAGAACTTGGGAACTTTTGGGAAAGCCTATTATGATCCCTTCACTGGGGGGAATAGGACTATTCAGAGGAAAATTGATAACCCTACGTGGAAGACTTACCAAGCTACCAATGAATGTCAATAGATCTTCGACAGAAGAAGATTTTGAGATTATTAAATTTATTAAGGACAACGCCCTATTTACCATGTTGATCAAAAACCTTGGATTGAAAGAGAGCAGGCCAGAAGGAAATAAGAAGAAGAAGTTTTAGAAAAATAGAAGCAAGAGTTAAAAGAATTCATGACTAGAATTATCGCACACTTGATTGAAGAACAAAAGCGCAGATCAAAGCTATTTAACACCAGAGACCCAAACATCGAAGTTGAAAGAACACTAGAAAACCCAAAGAAGATCGAAGTACCTATTCCAGATAAAGAAAAAGTATCACCTTCGAATCGTAGGAAAGAATCTCAACAATGCGAAGAAACTGTGTTAAATGAAGATAATGATCAGAATGGAAAAAGGAATATCGAGACGAAGCTCACTGGGAAGAAGGCTAGGAAGCTAAGCAAGAAGAGAGCTAATATCGAAAAGTTGCAGAAAGATCCAGAAGGACTCTCGCAGAAGGAAACTTTGCAAAAGTGGAGCGTCTTCGAGATATTAGAACAACGACACATGGCACTTCGCCATGGCGAAGCAATATAGCCATTGGGGACATTGTAATCATTAGATCGACGCTTCGAATGAATAGAAAGACATTTATGGACAAACAACTCGCCATTCAACCGTTGAGACCGTGCCATAATGGACATAACAGAGTTAATGAAGGCTTCTTCCCATTGCAAGCGTCCCGTTGTTGAGTTACCTATTTATCCCGTCGCGCCATGCACTGAGAACACTTTTGCTAAACATGGATTTGAGCTCGCAGACTTGTTGATTTTATACAATGATTATTTTTCTATTGCCTTCTATCTCATTGCAGTGTCTAAGTTACCCTCTGAACCCAAGATTTCTAACCTCAAGTGTGTATGTCGGACGAGTTGAGCGCTGCATAGAGAGTTGTTGAAGAAGTTCTGATTGACCTGATGAATTAAAGAGTCATGTCGATGTACATGTGTACAAGCATCATCGATGAGAGGACTGCAAGCCTCTCCGTCGACTACTCACGGAGCCAGACTGTCCCGACCATTCGATGAAAAGTGAACCAAGCACAGGGATGACTTAGCGAATGCCAAATTGATCCTGACTATATTACCTGCCTACGTACCACCTCTGAGTGGCGCAGTAAATTGAGACAATGTACCTAGAGATTTTGAGTACGCCTTGGTCACTACGTACCTTCCGAAGGGGATCCGCACAGTTCGAGCAGACCAAGATAAGATTGCAGCGTTGAAGTTTAGCGACTTCAACCTCAAAGATCGCAAAGTCTATAACATGCTCGCCCCACATAAGTACCTGACTAGAACTAAAGGAAAGAACTCGAAGATCGTCCCTCAAAAATGGACTATGGACCTCACGCAGTCCACCCTGCTGAATGTCATGAAGATTCCCCACTTCGAAAGACACCAGGAAGTGAATGCATGTGTCAAGCTACTGCTTTCTTGTTACCATGGCAGCTATTTGTGGCTAAACCGCCATATAATAGTCGATCCAACACTAATCAATTAGATCATAGGGTTGAGTATGCAGGGACTTGATCCACATGATTTTTATCNTGGATCGCGCTCTAACTCAGAATATCAAGGACTCTTACGGCGATGTCGAGAAAGGAACATGAGGCTAAGAGGTAGCTTCTATCTAGAGTGACATAGTGTGCCTCGTCTATTAGATGATTGCAAGGAAGTTAGTAAGAAATAATCGACCTACCCAAGTCACCGATTTTGTAGTTGACCTCGCAGGGAAGTGCGTGGAAGGCCTCCAGATGAACTGGGCGAAGTACCTGGTGAACCAGTTGGAACTTGACTGCAGAGAAGCACAAGATCAAGGTTATGAATTCCATTTTAGTTGGATTTTGATCCTTATCACCTTCGTCGCCTGGGAAATGCCGGAAGGTGCGACCTTCCCGGACATCGAGTCTTTTGAACCGTTGGCCACGAAGTTCAGTACACCGTGGTACTCAAATGACATGAATAAATAGTGGCAATCAAATGATGTTTTTCATAACTATTACAACCAGTTGAAGAGAGCCATATAGTCCGAACCTCGCATGACTCCGAATTCTCTACACCGGTTCCGGCCTTTGATGAATTTCAACGCAGATCGACATTTCATTTATATTACAGTGCACGTCGATGAACACAAGCAACAAATTCAATCCTACTACAAGCTGATGGAGGAAGACTTAGAGGATATCACTAAGGATTGGTCAGTGGACCTCCTTATTCCAACAGACCCTACAAAGATATCCAACATAGACAACCTAGAAACAACGCATGATACACCCGGACCTAGCAAGACAAAGAAGACCAGAGAAGTCCAATAAATAGACAACGCATCCGTGAAGATTGCTTCCATATCACCAGAGCAAGGAGGTGATGGTGAAGAGTTAGATGACAAAGAATTCAAACAGAAGAAAGGAGACGAGGTTGATCCCCTGAAGAAGAGGAAGGGTTCACCCCTTAAACCTCCTTCTCGGAAGAAATCAAAAGCCTCCATGACCAAGACGTAGACTCTCCTCACCTCTGATGAATTCGACTTCCTCATAGCAGCCTTGAATGATGCTTCGCTAGAAATAACAGAAAAACAAGAGGCCAAGCATGAAGCAATGTATGATAGAATTGAGACTGAACTCCGAGGGGTAGAACAAGCCCTTCAGTCCAGCCACATAGTTTCCACTGCACCGGGAGAACCAGAGTTGGGAGATGAGCCAACCTAACTCCACCACTTAGCTAATACAGTCGAAGCTCACCTTCAAAAAGCATAGGAAGAAATAGAACGACCACCCAGGCTTTGATGAAAGTACAAGGAGAAATCGTAGAGCAACGAAGTGCTGCAGAACAAGAAAAGCTTGATCTCCAAGCGAAGTTTGATGAAGAAAAAACATAGATACAACAAGAAAAGGAACAGTTGCTCGTGGAGAAACTCGAAGTAAATGAAGTAGTCAACATAGCACTTCTCTCTGTGATAGTCGTAGAAATCAAGACAGAAGATCGGGTTACATAACAAGTAGAGTAGCTTGAAGAAGTGATCCAACAACTACAACAACACATCACAGACTTAGAACTACGTGCAGTGCCCGAGACCTCACAGGATGTGAAGGACCAAAGAGAATCAACTGCCAGGAGCGCAGTTGAGAGACTAAAGACCCTTGCTATGAAATACAAGCAACTAAGTGATCGCAGTGCCCTGACATACAAGTGACTTATCGAGAATCCATAATTAAGAACACTGGAGTCGCAACTCCAAGAGGCAAAGGATCAAGATGAAACGATACAGGCACAGTTGAAGCTCCTATCAGCCGTGGAAAGAATGAAGAGATCTCAAGAGAAACAAACCGCCCAACAACAGATTCATGCTATCCAAAGCAGATTTATGGAAGTAACTTAGAGACTCCAACCCGTACAAGATAAGGCCTACCTGTTGTTTACAGAGGTAGAAGGCCAAGGAGAAGAACTAGAGCAGGTTGTTAATGTAGCTGAACAACGCCTGGAAGGACCCGTGAATGATGCATTCATCCAAGAGTTTGCTGAACAGGAAGTCATAGCACAACAACAAGTCGAAGCAG
Source organism: Picea mariana (assembly GCA_032191745.1). Classification (NCBI taxonomy): domain Eukaryota; kingdom Viridiplantae; phylum Streptophyta; class Pinopsida; order Pinales; family Pinaceae; genus Picea; species Picea mariana. The sequence goes on along the minus strand of JASDQU010278074.1, from coordinate 9,020 downwards.
CTCGAGCCAAGCATGAGGCTTTCGAAGTAGAACTGCCTACATCAGAGTGACTCGGGACGAATCACAGGTGAGTGTTGGGGGCCTGTTGGCCCTTGAAAAAGTTTTGAGGGTTCTTGGTCGTGTTTGAACTATTTTGAGACTTCGACAGCCTGTCGAAGACAGAGCGCAAGACGAAGCAGAGATCATGGGATCTTGACCCCTTTTTGGGTCCTTTTTGGGATTTGGGAATATGTAATGGGTATGGGATGTTGACCCATGGGTTTACCCATGTTTAGGCCTATTTTGTAATGTATAAATATATGTCTAAGCGATGTAAGTAGAGAGGCCGATAAGCTAAGTGCTAAGTGCAAGAGTGGCTTGTAAGTGCTTCGTGCATACTGTGAGAGACTTGCAGAGCTAAGTGCAAGTGATTGTGACAGACTGTGAAATGCTTTGTGCTATAGAGCAAGGAAGAAGGATCTAGTGGGCTGCACAGATCTTATGTCCTATGCAGAGTAAGGGTTTTGAGGCTCTATGCATGTAACCCATTGAAGAAGCTAATAAAGAAGAAGAGTTGGTGGACGTAGCCCCAGGGTGGGGGTGAACCACGTAAATACTAAGTTATTCTGCTCTGTGTGATGTTCTAATGAGTTTATGTCTTTTTTTATCTACTAAGTGCTTGATATAGATAAATAGATGGATCAATTTATGCTTTGTGCTTACGATGAATCTGGATGTTAGATTTGACCTCTGTGAATGTGCTTAGTGCTTGAATTTGCTAGAAATAATCCATTTGATTATGCTAAGTGCTTAGATACATTAGATCTAGGTGAATGCCGCGATGCTCTATTTCTCTGTAAATTAGATATTGGTTAATTATTGATGAATGTTAACTGCTAAGTGCTTTAATAAATACTAGAATCATAGATCTGTGTCCCAGATAAGGTTGCAGACACTTGATTCCTGCAACCATCCCTGCCTCTACCTTAGGTGAGACTTCATCTACTTCTTAGGTGTTGTCGAAAGGGCCAGTAGTTAGGGTTTTGTTGGTGCGTTGTTGTAGCGTTGAACCCTGGGTCTGCCCCTATGCCAACATGCACACAAAAAAAAAACTGTAGAAAATTGTGAAGACAATTTGTATTAGCAAAGTGAGGATGCAATTGTAGATGTATACGCACAACAGTTGTAGATCTAGTTAGTTTCATGAGATCCTATACTATGTCTATTCGCAATTCTGTTACAAATGTTGCTTGGGTTGTGCGAAAGATCCTTTCTTTAACATCTAGTTTCTTTGTTATATTTTTGAAGAGCATAAGTGGAAATTACCCTTTATTGAATTGTTGTTCCATTGAGGAAAACACATTTGAATAGGTGTCGAACAATTGCAGCTGCAAAATGGAACAATGAAATAGTTGTGAAACATAACCGAGATACATAGACATGTGAAAGTAAAGGACAAAACTGGATACGGAGGATGGTACCATTGCCTTGTCGTTGCCTGAATCTCCATCTTTTATATGGATAATGTGTTGTGAGCCAAGTTTTCTCGCGAGTGTGAAAGCTGCACCAATGGTTCCAATTAGGTAAATGTCATTGCTTTGTGCAAGCTGGCTGATAGTTGTGTCTGGTACGAAACAATATTGTGAACAAATAGCGAGAATTTTTTCCACACTACTTGTATTGTTGAGCAATATAATCCGATCACAATCACCATGGTCATATACTGTTTTGGGAAATATATTAAAATTTGTAATGGATATCCCATTACCTGGCAATATCTTTTCTGCATGTTTCTGGACAAGTTGTGTGGGAATAGTCAGTGTGACTGTCATCAGGGCCTTGTTGTCTGTCATGTCAGCACACATAATGGATCTAGTTTTGTTTGTCTTGTCCAAGTAGGTGCTATATATGACCATTATGTCCTCGACGAACACTTGTCTAGTTCAACGGGTTTTCAAGCCCTCTATTGATAGTATTTTGGGTGTTACAAGTTTAGACCTGGTAACATTTTTTGAACAAGAAAAGTAATGTGAATGGTAGTCTGCATTATTTTTTTGTTTTCTTTTTTCCTGGCATAAATTTACAAGTAGACGCACAACTTGGATGAAGTATGGAGCCAGAGTTTTTCAACCATACCTCTTAGTCTGCGGAACTTGCGCTGTGTTCGGCGTCTCGCTTGCGCATGTTGATACTTCTTGTGAACTGCAAAATATATGTTGCAGATGACATCAACATATTCACCTTGGCATAGATGAATAAATAGCTGAGGATATTTGTTTGGTAAACATATGAGGAACATAATGCATGCATATTTACATTTGGCCTCATCGGTTTGTTGATGTTTGCGATGATTGATTGCTCATGGCCATGTCACTAGTCCAACTTTTTCTGATGCAAGCATGTGTAGATGAACATAAGAAGGACTAAATAAGCATATGCATTGTATATTGTCCATAATTGTTCCGAACGTCACATACAGGGTCAAAGGAGATGGAATACGAAATAGGGTGTCAAGGGATACTCAGAAAACATGAGGACTCGACGGTCAAATTGTATGCCTCAGATTTTTTTACTGCAAAAATGTGTAACAATAAATAGGGCATGATGGGGGGGTACGACGACCAATCTGTATATTGTGGAATCTCTGAAGCTAGAGGCACAATCTTGAACCAGCCAGCTCGGGAACCCGCGATCGAAAAAGTGGCTAAGTATGGAATGAGGTACAAGCATGACTATAAATATAAACCCGTGAGTCCGCCAATCCGCGCACCTAGACAATTTTAGAAAGATGACTAAGCAAAGAAACTAGAAAGCAAAAGTAGATGAGAAAAGTTAAGTATAGAAGAGGAAAAATTAGAAATGGGGAGGGCAATTTTTGGAAGCGGGAAGTCTCAACAAAGGCCTATTGTTGCCAAATCATCATTTTCTAGTCCAATATTATATGCACCCACCCGTTTTGTATTTTGCATTTTTGATTTACTAGCACAGTTGGTATACCTTTTCGAAGATTGTACCACAACCCCCTTTGTTGTGGAATATAAGAATTCATCTTCTTGTCCAACCAATCTGTTTCTTTCAATGTAGCAACACCGAACATATAGTGGATATGAAGGTAAGTTAGTATGCACAAAGACATGTAAAAGAAAGAAATACAGTTCTATTTATTTCAATGTAGCAACAAATAGAATACAATTCACATGAGAATAAGTTACTATGTAGAAAGATATGTAGTATCTACATACAATAAAATAGGTGCAAAGTAGTAGAACAAGTAGAACAAATACACAGACAATAAATGAAATACTAAACATTGGAATATGAAATAAGAGTAGAGGCATGCACCTATGTAACTCCTCCTCTACATTCGCGACAAAGAGTCCATCGTCCTCTCCAACCACTCTATTTGTTTAAATGTAGAAATGCAAGTAAAATATAATGGACATGAAGGAAGTTAGTATGCAGGAAGACATGTAAAAAAAAATAAACAGAGTTCAAATTTTTTCAATGTAGCGGCACAGAAAATACAAAGGACATGAAGATAAGTTATTATGTAGGAAGGTACATGAAGTTATTAGGTGAACACATATACAGACAATAAATGAAATACAAAACAACGGAATATGAAATAACAGTACAAGCATGTACCTTTGTATCTCCTCTTCCACTGCTGCAGTTAAGACTCCTTCTTTTTCTCCAACTATTCTATTTGTTTGAATGTGGGAACACACAAAATACAATGAACATGAATGGAAGCTGGTATGCAGAGGAGAACAAGTAATCTGTACACATACACTAAATGAGAATCAACGAATAGAATAAAAGATAGTTAGAAACACAAACCTTTTCTTTTCTCCATCCATGGTTGTAATTATATAAAGTTTTTCCTGCCCAAAATATATTGCAAGCCACAAAATATTAAGAAATTGCATGGCCATAGCTAAAGGATTTTGGTTTTCTGTAGCAAAGTATCCAGATATTCTTCGATACATGGAAATATAATTTTGCAGTATCTTTGGTGTACATCTCATATTTCAAGTACAAGACAAATTATATCATGGTCACGCCAGTCTGTGTAAAGGATAAAGAGGTTGTATTGTGATATGGGCACATTTCACCATATATGGTTAATAAGTGCGTTTTGCACATGTTTTATCTTAACAAAAAGACAACAAACATTATAAGTGCACATGTAGTTGTCTAATCATTTCTTATGCCACTATTTTGTATCATGTCAACACTGAAGTATCCTAGAATGATAATGGTTTCGTCCAAATGTGAATGGTGTGATGCATTTGAGAGCACATTAATTATGCTAGCAAAGTTGCACGCCAAACACCATAGAAACTGAATATTGCAATTTGCAATCCACGGAACACCACTCTTGGTAGAACCATCTCAGTATCCTTTTTTTCTATAAGAACATTTTAAAAAGACATGCAGGTATGGTCCAGAACTAGGAAAAATAATTGGAGCAAAATTTAAGAGCAGGACAGGCGGACACGGAACAGGTGCCAGATCTAGACTTTGCCAGACACGATAAACAACAGAACCATAGGTCCACTCGCAGGTGTAGGACCTGAACATCGAAAAGTGCAAAAAAAAAAAACCAGCTCCAATTGTTGGCGCAGGACCCCAACCTTGCAAAGCCAAAGTAAACAAAAGAAAACAACAAGAAACAAACCATCAAGCAAGCATGAACAGGACCAACTGCAGCTCCAGGGCCTCAAACTCGTAAACTTGAGCCAAAGAACAACAGACAACAACCGATGAACCTACTAACCAAAGAAAAAACAACAACCACTGAACCAGTAAACAACATATGTATCTCCAATGATTACCAAACTGCATCCCAAGCACAGAAGGAACCAAAAACATATGACGAGCATGCCAGTAGAAATAATAAAACATTCTTACTTGCAAACTGTAAACAATGAACAACAAAGAACGAATAGAAAATGAAATTATGGCATCGAAACTTACTCCGAAACGATGAACGACAGAAGCGCAGGTTGAAGTGTGGGTGCAAAACCTGGACCCCGCAAAGAAAAAAAAAAGATCCAACTGCGAATGCAGGACCCCAACCCTACAAAGTTGAAGTAAACAAAAGCAAGCAACAAGCACCCACAGGTCCAACCGCAGGCGTAGGTCCCGAACCTTGTAAAGTTGAACCAAACAATAACAAGCAACAATCAACGAACCATCGAACAAGAAGCACCGACTGAACCAGTAAACAATGTATGTATCTTCAACGATGACCAAATTGAATTCCAAGCATAGAAGAAGTATGAAACATACAATGCCTATTCAACTGGCGGTGGACAACAATATTGTCCAAATTCACTGCAACATTGTATGAAAAAAATCGAGGAAAAATGTACTCTGAGAAGACTATTTAGGTAAACATTTAAGGCTGTCAGGCTGTTTAAGGGCCTCGCGGTATGCAAACATTTAAGCTATCAGGCCCGTTTCAGGACCTCGTGCTATGTAAACATTTAAGCTGTGAGGCCTATTTAAGCACCTCAAAAAAAGTGTCAATGCTCTAAACCTTCAGTATGTAAACATTTCAATACAAATACAAAGGACTAATAATAATAAAAGGACATATTAATATGCAATCACTATAGTCCCTCTACGCCTTCGACATGGACTAATAATTAAAAAACACCGTCCATGCTCAGAACTTTCGATATGTAAACATTTCAGTAAAAATGTAATAAAAATTAAAAAAGAGCGTCTAAGATCAAAACTTTGGATATCTACACATTTACAACATTGGGAACAACAAAGCTGGCAATAAGACTTCCAATATATTCTCCAATGAGACGATGACATATAAGTTTTTTTTATATATATAAAATAATGTTTTTATTTCTATAGTATGAACAATACAGATGATGTAAAAATTTATAGTCAAATGACATATTAATATGAAGTCAACAAATTATCGATCGCTATAATCCCTCTACGCCTTCAACATAGACTAATAAATAACACTTAATATCCATTCAAACTATAATTCATCTTTTTTTTTTTTTTTCGTATTATTCACTTAACCATAAATCCAAACAAACACTTTATATAGGTCCTAATAAACATCCAAATAAAGTTCTCTATTTCTTGATGTAATGTCAATTAGTGATTTAGATCTCTTTTAGATGGTATGGCAATGTGTAACTTAAGAAACAATAATCATCTATGTGTAATGTGAAGGTTTAATTTTTAATTTTTTTTAACTTTAAATTAATATTAAAACAAAAATATAATTTATATGATTTTAATATAAATATAATGTAATGATTAATTATTAATTTATTATAATAATGTTTATTTTAATTTCATATCAACATTGAAAATTTAAAAATTCTCATCTTATATAAAATATTTAAAAGATGGCATATGTCTTTTTGTTTTTGTATTTTTTTAAAGTTGGTTTTCAATTAAGATTAAGGTCTAGACATGAATATTCCTTTCGTTCTAGCTTATTATACTTACAAGAATGGCATGTATGTGTTACACATCTCTTCTTTTACAAGAATGACATGTATGTGTCACATCAGGCATTGCAAAAATAAATAAGAAAACTTAAATGAATTAGTGAATTGAATTATTAATGTTTATAAATGGACAAAAGCAACTAACAAGAGTATCAAACAATTAACAAGAGTATCAAAAAGGTTTAAATATTAAAAAAAATTTAAATATTTTCTAAAATTCATCAAAGAAATTTTACAATTTTTTTAAAGGAAAAAAATATTATAAATTTAAAACAATCTAGACTCCTCCATGATCATCAATCTAGACTACCAATCACTCTAGACCAATTTCACCGTTATTAAAGGTCTACGTCTTTGAATCTGCAACTATTTTAGATTGTTAAATATGCATGAGTTTCTTCCCATTACATTTTTTATATTATATTATTGTAGTATTGGTTATACTTTTGGATATGTCACTACATATATGTAAATGAGATATTCTAACCACATAGAATCATAATAGTTATATTATTTTTTACATATGAATTTTGTGCGTAATATGTACTTTTGTGCTATGTGTTGGCAACATGTTCATTTGGTATACACATACTCTTTCATAATATGGATAGAATATAGTAAAGTTATTTTTTAATTTTGAGTTATGATTGACATGGAAGTAATTACAATTTCCTTATTTTAATCTTAATGATTGATTTTGTGTGTTACAATTTCCTTATTTTAATTTTAATGATTGATTTTGTGTGTAATATGTACTTATTGGGTTGACAACACATTGATTTGGTATACACACATTGTTTCATATTATGGATAGAACACAGTAAAATTATTTTTTAATTTGAGTTAATATTGCGATGGAAGAGAAAAATGAGGAGTTTTTCACTATTTGGCAAGGTTCAATTTCAACGAGGGTCGATTAACCTTGAGCCATGGGGACACCTTGAGGTAGTGTTCGAACCTATGGTTGTACCTGGAGATATTATATTAAATGATATCGTGACTCGTGCACACATAAGTGGATCAAATCCCACCCCATCTCCTTCAAATTTTAAAGAGAATGTGGATGGAGTCACTCCTGCATATGGTCACGATGGCTAGGATTTATCCATGGTCGCTCGTTGCAGCAACGTGTGCCGAGCCTCCAGCCTTCGTACCTCCCTCCCTCATTGACCATGGTGGTGGCCTCATCCATTTATGCTCGTGCCCCAAGCTATGTGGTTGTTCCCTCCATCTTAGCGTCCATGTCGGTTTCGGTTTCGTAGTTTGGTGCCTCTTTTCAGGATGTTGTTCATCAAGACTCTACTCCCCCTTCTCGTCTCTTCTTGTTCAAGAATCCCCTTCTCTTGTCATTCCCATGGGACAAGTCGTTAAGGAAGATGAAGCGTATTACAGATCTATGAGTTTGGTCTGTCGCTTCAATTGTTTTTGGCCAAAGTTAGCAGATCTCAACAACTGGATCTTAGCTACATGGATCCCTATCATGCAACAACAAGCTTTCATTTATCCTTGTGAAAAATGATTCTTCATTGTTGAGTTTGACAATGAGGAGGACCGAGATCTGATTTTCAACTAAGATCCGTGGTTTTGGGGAAACTTAGGTTTGTGCATGGAACCCTAGACTCCTTTCAATCCTGCTACTGACGTTCTCTCCTCARCCTTTGTTTGGGTGAGACTTCCTAATCTYCCCTTGCACTTTCAGGGTTTTCCCTCTCTTGAAGCCATTGATTCAACATTGGAAAAGTTCGATTTTGCAAGTYGTGAAACTGCGAGGCACAACACCTCTACTATGCCCGTATTTGTGTGGAAATGGACTTCAGTAAAGGGTTCCCAACTGAAGTTATTCTCACTGGTAAAAAATATTCTTGGTCTTAGAAACTAGACTATGAGAGAGTTTCCTTGCATTGTAGATCTTCTTTTGAAACAAGTCATCTTGCAACCCTTTGCTCCAAAGGGTTTAGGAGGAATATAAAGCATTGGAAATCCACTTGGTGGATTAGATCTAATGACGACCATCAAGTAATCTCAAAATACTACAAACAACGTCTTCAAGTCAGTGAAAATCCTTCTCAATCAGATCCTCCTATTCCACCAACTCCTTTATCTCAAGACTTGCACCAATAATCCACTCAGAAGCTGGAGAAAGAGTCACATCTTCCCTTCAAGTCTCCGATCAAGGACTTTAGATCCAACAATCCCCTCGTCCATCGACATGCTAGGCAAAGCAGAGTGTTGAAGCTGAGGTACCCGATCAAGAAAAAAAAGAAGCTTCGGATCAAGACAATTCAAGAATCAAGGCATCAAAAATACCCCAACATTTGCAAATGAAGTTCGGATGGTAGTTGGAAAGAAGAAGAAATCACATGTAACATCACAGCCAATGGTAACAAGAAGTCAGGATCGCAAGTCAGTCAAAAGGGCAAGCTCTTCCCCAACAAGTTAATTTAGATGCAATGTCTCTTCACTTTTATCCTCAGAGTATTTTTCCGAGTGTATTCAATAAGGTTGTTCTATGTGAAGTTTTCATTTGAGTATTTGAAATAGTCATTA
>JASDQU010278072.1:0-14900 GCA_032191745.1 Picea mariana | reverse complement strand
CCAACACAATGTTACAACCGCCCATGTCGATAGAAAACATATGAGATTTCAGGTGGTAGTCACCAATTTGGAGACACACATTTTCATAACACCCTCCACATTTCATGGAACCTCCATTGGAAATCATGATTTGGAAATTATTGACTGCACGTATATAGCAATTAGTTTCTTGGGCAATGCGGCGATGAATAAAATTATGGGTGCTTCCACTATCAACAAGAATGATGACCTTCCTATGCTTGATGTAGCCAATTAGTTTGAGGGTTTGGGAAGCAAAGAATTCAATGAGAGCATTTAGGGAAATGATCGGTTCTACTTCGGGAGGGTCTGGGGGGGGGGATTTTGGTGGGTTCAGGTGACTCAGACACAAGGGGAGCTTCAACATCCTCTTCTGAAACATCCTTCGAGATGGCCATAAAAATATTTTGTTCCTTACACTTGTGTCCCAAAAAATATTTGTCATCACAATTATAACAAAGGCCTTTGAGTTGCATTCAACCATTTCGGCCCTGGTCAATTTTTGGATCTTTAGTGGAGTAGAAGGAGGAGCGGGATTTACTAGTTTAGTGCGAGGAATAAAGGAGGGTTTTTGGTTTTGAGAAGAGACAACCTATTGTGCTTCCTTAGATCGTTTACTAGCCTCCACCCAACTCTGAGGCTGAGCCATGAGGAAATGGGCATGAATCTCATCCTTGAGGCCACTGATAAAACATTCTCGGAAAAAAGCATCAGACATGCCCTTTGTATGAAAATCCAGTCGCTCAAAAGAAGCTATAAAGTCTTCCACTATGCTAGATTGTTTCAACTTTATCAAACGGCCTAAATGGTTGGTGTCAGTGTCAAATCGTTCATAAAGCTCTACCACAAAGTGTGTCCAAGCAACATACCCTTGACAGAAAGATTTTCTCCATTGCCACCATTTCCAACGTTCTTGATCTAGATGGAGAACACCATATCGTAGTTTTTCCAAGTTATATGTAATTCCATATAAAGAGAAATAATGTTCCATTTGAGTGACCCAACCAGTGGTATCCGAGTCATCAAATTTGGTCACATCCACCCGCGGAAGGCGTAGGTCACGTTGAAAGTTATGGGGATGAAAATTACGGGAATGAGAGGAAGTTTCAGCTTCGGTATGCAAAGGTGGGTCAGATAAAGGGGTATCTACAGGGATATGCAGCTTGGTGCAGATCATCGAAGCGACAGATTCAAGCTAGGTAGTCATGTCTTGTTGGACATCTTCTTTAAGTTCTGCGATTGAGACGACGATGGAGGAATGCATGTTTTTATTGATGGTGGCAATATTGGCACTGAGTTGTCTCACTTCTTGTTGGGTCTCTTTGAAATTATATTGCAAGGTATTGAAGCGAGCTTCCAAGTCTTGGCTATAGGTATGGGCCATGATGACAATCGAACTGAAAAGGGGCAGGTGGGGTCAAAAATTTTGCTAAAAAATGATAGGTATGAATGTGATAAGGGAGAAGAGATAAATCTAATGGAATAGGTCTCAAATAATGGTGCAAAAATTTTATACCTGCAGAGTTATACTCTGGTTTGAAGAATACTGCAGTGATGAAATGCCCAAATGCTTAACCAGGAATAAATGTGTAGTGATTTGGAAACTCAAACACAGTTGTGTGGAAATAGATCTTGTTTGTTTTATTTATTTATTTATTTTCCATCCCCAAGGGTTAGGTATTTAAGGGTTCTACAGACAAGGGTTTGCCATGTGTTATATCTCTCTGATATATGTGCAGGGTCCAACAGTAGTACTCGGCCCAATATCTCAGGGCACCAACTAAGGAGGCTAGACCATGCCATTAGCCGTACTACTGACTACCCAGGTACTAGAGAGTATCTTCCCGAGTGCTATTCTTGGTGGCACTATAGAAGTTATGCGACCGATCGATTTATCTAAAGAGGGCTTCAGGAAATCTAGGTCAATCTGTATATAGGTGTTGTCTGATGCACTACCACTTGAAGGGGTACCAACATGGGTTACAAGGGTGGCCAACAGATGTGCGCTTAAGTACCACTTGTATTTTCTGTGTGTATGAATCCCTCAACCCTAGTTTTATGCATATAACGATAGATCTATGTAGCTTAAAGACATCAGAATACGTCTCTACCCTGGAAAAAAAATTAACCCACAATATTCTGCTGAGGAAAGTGCTCTAATACCACTTGTAATATTCCAGATCTAAAAAGTATGTAGAATAGAAATAAAATTCTAGAAATGGAAGATAAACAACAATATAACGAAAACAACACCAAAATAACATGGAAAAGATATCATAATAACACCAAAAATAACACTTTGATTCTGAGAGCAATATTCACATGCCTCTTCAAGGGGGGAACCTCCAGTTGAGTAGAGCTCTATTACAATAATATCCAAGACAACAGTTCTCATACCCTCGACTCTTATTTATACTAAATATGTCTATCAAAAGAACCATCTAGAGGAATATCCTTCTAGAAGTGGAAGCTTTTATTAGGTCTTCTTACATTCAACTTATTATTCATAATTGCTAGGCCTTATTCACATTGACCTTTATTACATCAGAATATACTATTCTACCTACGTGAGGGGTTAGGTCCCTAACAATGTTGGTTTTATGAGTGGAGGTAAAATGGAAAAAACTCAGTACAAGAATGATTTTAATCACAGAAACTGGACAAGAAATGCATAGGGAAGTGAGGCCTCATCAACTTCATTAAGTGATTTGAGTTTAAGTGTGAGCAAAAGGAAGACTCAATGAGAGAGGTGAGAAATACTGTTATGGGCATCTGAATTTCAGGAAACTTGGGGAAGAAACACTTAGGCTCAAGAGCACTCTTGAACTCAAGTTGCAGACATTGAAATATGTCACAGCAGCATAATGATCAAACCAACATCACATGAAACTACAACAACTCGACTGGATCCTCCATGCCCGGGCCTTTCAGCGTAAGGGGAAATAAGATAACAAGGAAGCTAGCTAAAACTGGTCACAACACTAATGTAATCAAACCTACATTACAATATAATCACAACCCTTGAATGGATCCTCCATGCTCGAGCGTTTCAGCACAGTTTAAACAAAGAGATGAAGGAAACTAACTTCTATTAATGTGAAAGTATCAAATTTGATACATAACTAGAAAACAGTTCTGGTATCAAAATATTACAAAATAGGGAGCTATGCTCAACCAGTTGACGACCATGACAAAATATTGAACTGATCTATTTATACTCAGATCAGTCTACAAATACTAGGAGTGTGATCTGGCCATTCCATTCAAAGCCTTTCATCTGCACCTTCTTATGTCTGACTATGTGTGTATCCTCTTATCAGATGCAAATTCAGCTTAGCATGGGCCTGTAGGAAAACTCATTCACCGTGGTACCTCAGGCTGATAGCTATGTCTCCACAGCCACACCCTCCATGCTTTCTATTTAAGGAGTGATTTTAGGTTTCAACCACAACTCCTTTTTCATTAACTAATCCTTCATTGGGACCGGGATGAGCCTTAACGCCTAGGGGGATGCCACACATTGCTCTCGGATTTGTCATCATATAAGCATGTGATTGCAGGGCCATCAAAGGCAGTTTGGATTTACACCAACTGCCATGTAGCTCTTTCTATATACCATGGTTTCAATTGTGGGACCACTCAAGAATTTTATTGTTCGAGCATGTTGCATCCCCACAATGAAACGTTGTCATTGATCTGGTCATGATCTGCGATCTGGGCGCACCTGCTAGATTTAGCACCACCGCTAAAGTTTATTTTCCTGCCAACTTTAGTATCATTCTAACTGCACTTGGATATGGCGCTACCTTTGGTGCTGAATGAGAACACTTCTAGGAGGATGACCTGGCGTGGTGGCCTGACGTCACTATGCTGACATGTCATGAAAAGAGAGCTGACACATGTTGGTGCCAACTGGATGTTGGGTGTCTTGAATGATGAGAGTGCCACATGTCTGAACTGATGACTGCCACGTACTTTAGCACTTAAGAGCTTGAGGATGGTCTTCATGTAGAGTTGGAGCTCTGAAGTGAATGACGTTCGTTGATATGAGGAGGACGTGGCAAGGATATGTTAACTTCGGGAGAAAACACTCTGGATGAAACTGGGAATGGAGATCTTGAAACTCTCGAAGTCCAAAGTCCCAAAGTAAATCATGACTGTCCAAAGGAGAAGGATGCTTGGTGCTTGATCTTTAACTATGAGGCTTTTGTCTAGCACTAGACCTCGCACAACTTCTACATGCTAAATACACATGAGTCGTTGATCTAAACTGCTCCTGAGATCTTCATCGTTGAAAATTGAACCCGGTCGTTGCTTTCATTGAGCCCACAATGAACCGCTTTGAGCGTTGCGCCTTGTGCTTATGGTTGCTTCTTGTGCAAGCAAAAGATTTGGACAACTGTTGTGACCCTTGACAACTTCATGTGATAACATTGGCTCCACAGGGGATGGCATGCTCCCTGTGAGCTACCAAGAACGCGCAGCTCCAGTTCCTTAGTTGTTAGGTTGTTGGGTTGTGGAGTCGAGCTCAAATACATTTGTTGAAGACAAAAGGCTGATATATACACTATTCTACTTACAAAAAGAAAAAAAACACCTATGCTACAAAGGGAGCTTATTTATGTACAATCCTATACTAACTGGTTTTTTATAATGTGCTAGGTGAAAGCAAACTTCCACCATAGCCACCCAAGTAACTTCCTAACGGAAACGTTTCTTACTCTGGCACTAATCAACAAAGGATAATGAAAATGTGACAGTAAATTAATTACATTCTTCAGATTTCCTCCTAATGTTGAAGGTAAGATAAATCTTGGAGTCTTCAATACATGGAGAAAATGCAATTCCGTGTACTACCCCACAGGATCATAAAATAGGTGATAAAACCTACTAGATTGATAACAGAAAGCCTGCTTTGCTTTACAATTGCTCACCTATGGCTGAATGTATGTGGCAAGCACATGTGAGTGAAAGTTTGATGCAGGATGTTGGTTCACTTCTCCCTGGTATTATCTAATAACATCTGTTAGCTGATGGCAAGAAATAGCCTCATGTATATCAATGGATGGCTCTTTATATTTATCATGTTTCTCTTGGTAAAAGATTTCACTTTCATTATAAGGCTGGATGTTAATGCCTTTCTCTTCAAAAAATGCCTCAACATATTCATCATTGTCTCCATAATGATTAAATAAAGGAGGACTCTTGAATGACATGCCAAGAGGTATCTTCTGCCCAACAAGAGAAAACTGCTATTCATTACTAAACACAGGCTTCCTTTCAAGATCTAACCCCAGAAGAAATATTTCATCATCATCATATGAGTCAAAAGTAGGTTGCTCATATCTAGGATTTTTAGAGACATGGATACAAAGAATATCAGCTTCTAGAATAGACTCAATTTCTACACTTTCCTTACTGAGACAACAAACACAGTTTTCATCAGATGCAGATGAATAGGGAAGAGAAAAAATTGATTCCTCATCCAAGGAATCTTCTTCATTCTTACAGCCTTCATAAGAATCAGCTATATTCTGAACACAGTCTTTATACTCCTCACAACAACTATGAAAAATTAACTTAGAGGAATAAATATTTTGACAATGCATATTGAAAGTTGCATGAAACTATTCCAAGGAGGAGATGCTAGCAGGGGGTGAGGATTGATACCACTTATGAGCATCTTATTCTAATGAGTACATGAACATCTTCATTAACACATCCTCATGATGTATTCCCCGCTAATGCATGAGTTCATGACACTCAAGCAGATGCTTTGCAGGGTTTGTCATCTCTATGTTCTCTAAAGTGGGAAAAACATCACCCCACGCATCCATAGTAGGAACAACATTTGGAAAATCAGGAACATAAGAGAAATTAAAAGGAGAAAACCTCGGAGCCAAAATGGCTTCCATATAAAAATATGACTTCTTAAAACTGTGGAGTCACCACTTGATCCTTTAATCGTGCAGTCGTTAGGTGAATGATATGTAGTCTGAATGTGTCTGGTCTTTGTTCACCATCAAAGATCAGATCTGGTCATTGTCATTATCCTGGGGAAGATATCTTCACTTCTGTCCCTAGAAATGGTGCCATCAATGTTATCACTAAGATTTACCCTCAGATTGCAAGAGGATAAGCCCAGTACCCATCAGAATGTTTGGTGGATGTTGGTTTTATGAGTGGAGGTCAAATGGACAAAACTCAGTACAAGAATGATTTTAATCACAGAAACTGGACAAGCAATGCACAAGGAAGTGAGGGCCTCATTAACTTCGGTCAGCTATTTGAGTTTAAGTGTGAGAAGAAGGAAGACTTAGTGGGAGAGGTGACCAAGACTGCTATGGGCATCAGACTTTCAGGCAGCTTGGGGAAGAAAACATCAGAATCAAGAGCACTCTTGAACTCAAGTTTCAAACACTGAAATATGTCACAGTAGAATAATGATCAAACCTACATCACCATGCAACTAAAACAACTCAACTAGATCCTCCATGCCCGAGTGTTTCAGCACAGTTTAAACAAAGAGATGAAAGAAACTGACTTCTATTAATGTGAAAGTCTAAAATTTGATACATAACCGGAGAACAATTCTATTATCAAAATATTACAAAATAGGGAGATCTTCTCAACCAGTTGATGACCATAACAAAATATTGAACTGATCTATTTATACTCATATCAGTCCACAACTACCGGGAGTGTGATCTATCCATTCCATTCAAAGCCTTTCATTTAAACCTTCTTTTGTCAGATTGTGTGAGTATCCTCCTGTCATACGCAAATTCAGCTCAGCATGGGCCTGTAGGAAAAATTGTCCATCGTGGTACCTTGGGTTGACAGCTCTGTCTCCACGACCAGACCCTCCATGCCTTCTATTTATGGAGTGAGTCAAGGTTTCAACCACCAATCCTTTTTCATTAATTGATCCTTCATCAGGATCGGGATGAGGCTTAACACCTAGGGGGCTGCCACACGTTGCTCTCAGATTTGTCGCCATATAAGAACATGATTGTGGGGCTATCAAAGGCTGTTTGGATTTACATCACTTTTGAGTCAGCAATTCACCACCAACTACCACATATCTCTTTCTCTATACCATTGTTTCAATTGCGGGACCTCTCAAGAATTTTATTTTTTGAGCATGTTGCGTCCACACAATGAAACATGTCTATTGATCTGGTCGTGATTTGTGATATGGGCACACCTGCTAGATTTAGCGCCACCTCTAAAGTTTATCTTCCTGCCAACTTTAGGATCGTTCTAACCGCACTTGGAGATGGCGCTACTTTTGGCACTGAACAAGAACACTTCCCAGAGAATGACCTAACATGGTGGCATGACATCACTACACTGATGTGTCATGAAAAGAGAGGGGACACGTGCCGATGCCAACTAGATGACATGTGTCATGATTGATGAGAGCGCCACATGTCTGAAATGGTGACTACCACGTACTTTGTCACTTAAGAGAATGGGGGTGGTCTGCATGTAGAGCTGGAGCTCTGAAGTGAATGATGACCGTCGATCTGAGGAGGAAACGTGACAGGGATCTGTTAACTCTAAGAGAAATTCCTCCGTATGAAACAAGGAGTGGAGATCTTGAAACTCTCGAAGCCTGAAGTCCCAAAGTAAATCATGATCGTTCGATGGATAAGGATGCATGGCACTTGATCTTTAACTCTGGGGATTCTGTCTGGTGCTAGACCCCATGCAACTTCGACATGCTAAATACATGGGAGTCGTTGATCTGAAATACTCCTAGGATCTTCGCCATTGGAAATTGAACCCGACCGTTGCTTGCATTGAGCCTGCAATGAACCACTTTGAGTGTTGCGCCTTGTTTTTGTGGTTTCTTCTTGTGCAAGAAAAATATTTGGACAACTACTACGACCCTTGACAACTTCATGTGGTAACACAAGAAATCTTCTAACTTGTCAATGTATCTGCCAAAAAGGGTAGGGGACAAGGTACAACCTTGTTTGACTATGAGATTGCAGTTAATCTCTTTTGGACAACCCTCAGTGTTTTTAAACTTAGAAATAATGTTCTCATACATCCTTATTGTAGCAACCCTCAACTCAAGAGGCACTTTTATCTCTTCCAACATATTTCAAAGGTTTTTCCTAGGAACTATGTCAAAATCTTTTCTAAAATCAACAAAACAAAAAAAAATATTATTTTTAGTATTTTGGAACTCCTCTGCAATGATCCTAAAGGTAACAAGATGGCCCATAATTGAATGATATCTCCTAAACCTGGCCTGGCCTTTATCTCTTTTACCGTGACTTTCTAGCCAAAAGCTAACCTTGTTTTCCAAAATAATTCCATAAAGCTTGGCTAAAATCAGGCTAATCATAATGGTCCTATAATTAGAGGGAATGTTTATATCCCCATTGTAAAAATTAGGAACAATGAGGCTTTGCGTCCAAGGTTTAGGGAAGCCCCGCTTGATTGTTAAATTGAAGAGCTTGTGTATGTGAGGGATAAGGATTGGCCCTCTAATTTTAAAAATTTCAACTTGGTAGCCTTCAATGTCCTTAGCTTTCCCATTTGCAAGCCTCTTAACCCTGAACTCTATGTCATCTAAAGAAAAAACTTCTTCCTTTGTTGGGACAATAGGAATAGTGTCCATAGCATTAGAGAACTCGTAAAGAGTTTTAAGGTAGGAATTCCAACCCCTTAAGGGAATCCTATTATTTTCTTTAGTATTGCGGTTTAGAATTTGGCCCCAGAACTTCTTAGGATCCATCTTATATAGTTGTGAACGTTTCTCTTGCCTTTTATTGATATAGTACCTTTTTTTCCTTTTAATTAGGGCCTTGTAAGTATTTATCTTATCGAGTTTTAAGGACTCATTAGAAGCATCCCTAATGGATTTCCTAGCAATTTTTCATTCTTTATCATACCAAGGGTTGGTCGTTCTATTATTCTTTTTATATGACACCTCGAAATAAAACTTGTTAATAGAAGTGGAAAGGGTAGTAGTAAAATTATGATAGAGTTCTGCAATGTTGTCCTTATAAGTTAGGATGTTTAATTTCCTATTTAAATCATTTAAGAAAATGTCAACTTTACTTTTTTCAAAGTACAGATTCCTTTGATTATCATAATTCTCTTCAATGGCACTCCTATGCATGGAAAAATTTAGAGTTAGAGTTAAATTTTTATGATCAGATTCAGGCTCATGGTCATTTAAAAGGTCAAAAGTTGTTATTTGGTTGGAAACAGGGATATCAGATATCGCATAATCTACAACACTACTACCTATCCCATGAATACAAGTCATTTGGTTGGATTTTGGCCACTTCATTACTCCATTGCAATTTATTAGGTCATTTAAAAAATATAAGATGAAGATAGATTTTTTTTTTTAATTATATTAATTAAAAATACATAGGATTAAGATAGAATTTTGTTAGTTTTTTTTAATTATATTAATTGTGAGAGAACGATTATAATCTATTTAGTTTTAACTTTATTGGAATTACAAGCTACATTGTGTGATGAAAATTGTTCAATTAAAATAGGGGGAGAATGTGTCACAACAATAACAATTAAAATAGTACAACTCCAACTAAGTCCAATATAAGAAAATATGTGTACTTGAATCAAAGAAGATCAATATCCCAAATTATCAATTTAAAACTAAGTCCAATATACCTAAATATAAATATAGGTACTTAATCAAAGAAGAACAATATCCCAAACTATAAATTTGTAGGATGTCCCTAAGATAAAGTCAATGTAGGATGTCCTAGATATAAAGTTAAAGTATGTTATCTAGAAAATGGTCCAAGCCAAGGATAACATGTGGAATTATCTTAGGGAATGCATATTAATATGTACCCACCTATCTGCTCTTCTAAAAATCAAAGTTGATTATCTATTGGTGGAGTTATTGAATTCTATAAGATGAGTTTTGGACAAGAAGGTCCCAATCTATTATGTTTAAGAGTGATGCATTTGTAAGCACAATGAGCTAAATCAACAAAACTTCACACAAACTATGCACGGTGATCTACAACAACATAGTTAGAATAGAAATATTCTTAAGGATTTGCACTTTTGCATGTATTTGGAAATAATAGAAAACCAAAAAGCAAATTCATAGGAATAGGTCTACTCACTCTCATTGTATCCTCCATGAGAAGGGAGGAAGGGGTTTCCACATATCTAGGGTTTCTACAAGCCTAAACTAGTCCAATGGATAGGTATGATGAGCTTTTGGAATACTCTAAAGACCCCATGGAGGGGTGTTCCATTTTCATCAAGATTCATCAAATCTTGTCTTCCTAAGTGGAGATCATGGTCACATCACAAGAAGGAAAATTGAAAGAAATTGCTTGAAGATATCTTTAGAAAATCAATTAGAATTAGATAGGTTTTTCCCTTTTCTTGTCTGTGTAGGACCCATAAATTACCTTTACAGGGATCCTTTGGAATAGTTTCCACTTAGAATAAGATCTACATTTGAAGTGGAAGGCATACAATTCGATAGCTTGGGAATTGAATTTTGTAGCGGGAAAACCCCCTTACGGACTACACTAGGGTTATAAAGTGCAAGAAGAGATAACCATCTAAAGTCTCCTATTTTTAACAACTATCCCGACATTACCCCACATTCATACATAAAATACAAAGTATAGGGATCTGGTAGGCATACCTTCAACTCTGTGTCTGGTGTTGATCCTTTTGCGCTCAGTGGTTTCTCGACTACAGATCTCCTCCCAAGGTGAACCTGCATTCACCAAAAGACAAACAAGAAACTACAAGCATGCATTCTATATATAGATTAGTGGGTTAGACATCATAACAAAAAATGTAAACAAATCATAAAGATTTAAGACATCATTTGGCAGGACAGAAAAAGTATTTCTTTATATTAATCTCACAAAAGTTGTTTACAATATGAGACCGTCAACTGTTCCTTGAACTCGGTCCTAGGATCCTCTTCACCATGCACCAACTGCTTCCACGTATTCTTCTCCTCTTCAGTTCTCTCTAGGGAAATGGTAAGGGTTTGCAATGGAGGAAAAAGGAATTCTGGCTCAAACTCACAATGTGGTTGAAAAATATTGGGGCAAAGGGGTAATACTGAAATGGGTAGAGTTTCTATGCTCTCGTGCTTCCCTTTGGAATGGGACCCAAACACCTTTTTTTATAGGCCAAAAATATAGTAACGGTTTGGGTGACTGGCTATGGGCGGTCAAATGGTTAGGTAATGGCCCGAAAACCCGTATCTCTTTGCAATTTTTATTTTTCACACTTTTTTGTGAGTGTACGTGGGTTGTAATGGTGCTGCTAGTATATGTACGTGGACAGTAGTGGTGCAGGGCACGTACATATTCAAAGAAATGGTTTTTCAAAAGAGTTGTTCAATGATGGCTTTGAAAAATTAGAAAGTAAGATGGCCTGATGCCAGGTATGCATGTCTGGTGCAATTTAAGGTTATAACAGATGTTCCCTTATGTATGAGGTTAGAAGAGAATCTGATGAATGAAGTAAATTATAAATCTTTACCAACGTACAAAGCGAGTGAGCCCAGAGACCAAAGTTCAAGAGGTGCCATCTGCAAAATAACAATTTGTCTCACCGAGGCGGGCATACCCATGCTCGGGATGAAATAAAATCATGGCTGCCAATCAAATACACTGCAGATCCATGTCATATAACTATATAAAGTGTATTCATGAGTAGTACACAGTAGATCTACATCTCAAAATCAAAAGATATACATGTATAGTATCCATCTTCAAGAAGCCAATGATGCCTGATGGTTGCAGATGAGGTCTTCAGAGCTTGAGAAACAACTTCAAAATATTCAAAACTCGGGTAGGACTGTAATATCAGTGTACAACTTCACTACCCAGAGGTCTTCGACGGCTTGTCAGGAACAGACAAGAGGATATCGGTGATCAGGCAGACAACTTCATTGGTTTTGAGCAAGGACTTGATTGGACTTTCTGGGTGGCCGGGCATGAGGTCAAGAGACAAACTGCAGAAGGGCCGACTCAAGTTTAGTAAAACTTCCCTTGGACAAAAGCACGACAAATGATGAGACTTAGGCAACATGGCAATGACATAAGTTCACGATGCAGGAGGCAACGCGAACTCTCCATATGTTTGGAAGGATAACCAAACGAAGGAGGACACAACTCTATGCAGTGAGAATAGCTTCCTAAGGTCATGTTAAATCCCATAGCTTGACGAACAAATGGAAGGATGTGCTTTGTCCAAGGGAGACTCATTGTGCTGCTAACATAAAGAAAATACTTTTCCTTTCCTCTTTTTGAGGTATATTTGATTTTTTTTTTTTGTCTTTTTCAATAATTTTGGAAAGCTTGAAAAAGAATAAAAGAATGCTACGTTACAAAGGAGAAATGAGTGTCGTGGACATACTAGTTCAAAGCACAAGGAACACACTAATGCTTAGAGCAAGGAGACATATGAGGGAAAAAGGGGCACTTGGGAAAAATCCTCCATGGGTCAAGGTGTCAAGACACAGAGACAAAGTGCTAGAAGGCTTGCATATAAGGCATCTTCAGATGGTTCAGTTGAGAGCAACATGGAACCATCATTAGGCCAAAGATGCAGGGATGAAAATGTGATTAATAAGACACAATGATAACATCCTTCGATGTAATTTCAACGAGCCCAGAGAAGGTAAGATTGGCGATTTTTCATTTTTAGAGAGTCTGAAAAAGCGTAAAAGGAGACTCCACTGAGGTACCTTTTTCGAAGCTAGTCTAGTCAGTTCGAAAAAGGGGTAAACTAGCACCGAACAGACGTCTATTCAAAACCATTTTAACGAGTGTGACAAAGACAATATCACTCGACAATCTTTTCATATTTAAGGAGTCTGAAAAGAGCTTAACTATGGACTCCGTGGCACGAAATGAGATCGGAGATATAATAAAGAAATGCATAGATATATCACAGATATTCAATAATATAATAGAAATATATCAGAGACACAACCATAAACACAGATATACAGTAATACATGATGTCTATTAATGAAATAAATGTACAGAGACTGTAAAATACAGAGTGAAAGACTCGATAGAATGGTGGCAGCTTATCTCTAAGAAGAGATGTGACGACTACTCTCATTCTCAAGAAGATCATTACAATGAGGCTCTGAAGGCATTTTTACAATAAACAGGAAATTCAAAAGTCCTAGACATCCAAAAACCTAACCCTAGGAGATGAAGCACCAAAAGTCATGTGGGCCCCGTTTGGGTAAGTTCGTACATCAACTTCCCGAGGTCGTAACTTTTGCATACGATCTCCGTTTTAGGCATATGATAGCTCATTGGAAAGGTATCGTTGAGGAGATTCATTTTTCTGCTATCATTGAGAACTTAAACCTCAAAAAACCTTCATTTGGGCCCTCAAAATGGCCCCGGAAGTTGAAAACTACTAAAAATAGTAAATTGCCAAATTTGCTAGAAAACTGTTTTGAGCCAGTCGGAAAAGTTGGGTGGCCACCGATATCCACTTGGATCAATCCTTCCTCCTTAGGAAGAAATGGTCTCGATTGCGTTGAGTTCCTAGGGGAGAGGGAATAGCGTTTGTTGAATCTGCATCTTGGTGAGTTGCTTGCCTTGTTGGAGACATCGCGCTGCTCAGTTTGTGGAAGTCGGTCACGAACTTGTTGAGGCTGAGGCTTTTCAACAAGTCAAGCTACATGAGAGGATAGTGTGCAGAAGGAATATTTGCGCTTTGTTGCAACCTTGTCGACCTGCTTCTATTGGATAGAAGGTGCTTGGGGTGAAGCTGTAGTGGTTGCAGTGTCCTTTTGTTCCCCTTTTGAACAGATTGTGAAGAAGTTGAATTTTGAAGTATGAGATACTACCTTGCGGAACTTTTTAGGTGGAACAGTAGTTGGAACTACCTCTGGTATTCTGTAGAGATGACCCCCCAGAGAAACAATGACACTGCGGGGTCGAGACTCATAGACAGCATGGCACTTCCACATATATGGTTGGCCCAAGAGAACATCACAAACATCTAGTGGGGAAACATTACATAATACCTCATCCTTGAAGGGTTGGATGCCATATGACAATCGACATTATTGGCTGACATGGAGATCTCGTCCTTGGCGAAGCCACCCGATATTGTATGGTTGTGGGTGTGGTGTTGTCAACAATCCCAACTATTTGACGACCTCTGCTGAGATGAGGTTCTTTTGGCTTTCGCTATAAACAATAAAATGCAGCGGGGTCCCCTTCACCCACATCTGTGAATGAAAAAGGCTCTCCCCCTCTTCAAGATCTGTTGGTTCTTCTTGTTGAATTGTTGCGGTTGCAACAATAGCAGTGGGCTCTGCATCAATGATCTATCCTTTACCAGTATTTTCAGAATCAGATTCTGAATCAGGGTTTGGCTCCTTATCTTTGATCTCGACCACCAATGACTATTTTGAGCGACATTCACCGGTGTTGTGCCAGGGGATTTTGTGGAAATCCCACCATTTTTCGATGTCCTTCTTTGTCTTCCCGTGACCCTTCTTTTCATGTGGCTTGGACTGGTTTTCAGGAGACTGTTTGTTAGGGATGTCTTTGTCATACTTTGGTTGTTGCGGATTTCCATAACCAAAATCCTGTTTGTTCTAGTGCTTAAATTTTTTCTCGGTTTTAACAACATATCGATAGACAGCATCGAGTGATAAGATGTCCAGAAAATCCATTTCAGTTTGGATGTATCTGTGTAGAGCCCCACGGTATTTTAGAACCAAATGTCGTTCAGAGTCTTTGATACCCAGCTTGGTGCACAAGGTATGGAAGGTATTGGTGAACTCCAGAACTACTTGGCCCCTCTCTTTACTCAATGTGGTCTATCTCATGTACTGGTCCTCATAGTTGCCAATAGGG
>JASDQU010278069.1:2092-14902 GCA_032191745.1 Picea mariana | reverse complement strand
TCCATATACATTTTTATTCTATTTAAATTGGACAGTTAAAGGCCTAGAATTCATCATTTGATGCTCTTGGCTTAGCAATTTTGACTATGTTTATCTCTTCTGAACTAATTTAGAATTCATTCCTATAATTCTCTGATGTAGTTATGTGTTTTCTGTTCCTCTGATGCCATGCAAATTTTTTAGATATAAACTCACACTCACTACCTGATTTAGCCTTTTCCTCTTAATAGTTCCCAGGTTTGACAATGTATCATTTATTCTAGACTCCATAACCCAAATGTCATCTTCATTCCTCTAGTTATTTTATTAAAACCCCCTAACACAAACCAAATCTAGCCACTGATTGCCAAAGAAATACCCAGTGACATGAGAGAGCCCTCTCTGAGTTGAGCAGGCTAGTGCCTCAGCTCTAAAGCTAGTTGAAACAATTACCTCTGTCATTTGTTTATTAGCCAAAACAAATTTACAGAGTTCTAACACATAGAACCTGTGTACAACATGTTGTTGTTGCAATATACTTTGCTTCGGCTATAGATAAAGATATTGATGATTGTTTCTGTTAAGAACCAAATATCAATATAGAATAGAAAAACCTTAGAAAAAGTACTCACCGCCTTGAAAAAGAGATAATTTCAGATAATAAGCCTCTTCGAGGGGGCAACCTCCTTTTACCCCACTTAAATGTTCAAGTACAAGAAGATTCAAATGAAATTGTCTCATTGGTATATATAGGAGACTAGGAGGTATAATTACAACTAATGGCCTAAAGCCGACATAAATAAAATAACATTACTAATATAATATGCCCCAATTAAGGGGTAATGATCCATATTAGGGCTTAACATGGAAGCATTGTAAAAGGTGTCTTGGAAATAATTTGTAATATGAGCTCTACTTTATTGCAAGTTTCCCCCTTGAAGAGGTAAGTGAACATTGCTTCTATATCAATAAAGGTATAATATTTTTCTCATATGGTCCATTTATCATGCAATTCCATTCCTTTCTATGATATATTTGAGTAATATATGTGATTTATTCTTTGAATATTTCCATTTGGTACATCACAAGTGGTATCAAAGCTCTTTCCTAGCACCATTTTTAGAACAATTTTTCTTCAGGCTAGAGATGTGTTCCTGTGTAGGAAATAAGTGCTACATCCTTTCCTTTTGGATACCGTAATCCAAACTCTTATGTTCCTTTGAGATATCTGAAAATCCTCTTTACTGCTAATACATGTGATTCCTTTAGTGCTTCTTGAAATCATGCCACCAGTCCAACTGCCTACATTACATCTGGTCTGGATGTTGTCACATATAGTAAGATACCAATCATTGACCTGTATTTCCTCTGGTCTGTAGACTTTGAATCATCATCTTTGCTCAACGTGCAACTGATTTTCATAGGATTTGTAATTGGTTTGCAATCTTCTATTCCGAACCTCTTTAGCATTTCTCTGATATACTTAGTTTAAGAAATCAAAATTCCTTGGTTACTTTGACGTATCTGAAGACCCATAAAGAACGATAGTTCTCCGAGTAATGACATTTCAAATTCATTCTACATATCCTTTGCAAATTTCTAGCTTAAACTGTCATCATTTCTTCCAAAAATAATATCATCAAAATAAACTTCAATTAATAAAATATTATCTTGAGTTACCTTGATGTAGAGGTTGTTGTCTGCACTTCCTTTTCTGAACACTTCTATTGTAGGTATTTATCTAGTCTAGAGTACCATGCTCTAGGAGCCTGTTTCAGACCATACAAGGCCTTCTTCAATTTTCACACGTAATCTGCATTCTCTGACAACTGAAATCCTTATGGTTGTTCGATGTATACTTCTTATTCAAGTTCCCCATTCAGAAAATATGATTTCACGTCCATCTGATACACTTTAATATTCTTGGAGCATGCATAAGCTAAAAGCAATTGGATTTCTTCCATTCTGGTAACTGGGAAAAATGTCTCTTCAAAGTCGATTCCTTCAACCTGTGCGTATCCTTTACAAACCAATCTAGATATTTTCCTTGTAACGTGTCCATCTTCATTCAATTTATTTCTAAATACCCACTTTGTGACAATCACATTCTTATTCTTTAGTCTTGGAACCTGTTAGCACATATCCTTGTAGGGGGGATGTTTTCCTTGGTTTTGGCCTCTAGGTGACAAAATGCGAGAAAAAGAGGATAAAACCCACCAAATGAATTTTATCCTAATTCTATGGGTGGCCCAATGGCTTGGAGAGATGTGATTATGGAGTGTGCAGATATGAGCAGTCGATCTTGGCGCGCTCAAATCTATGGCGCACATTCCATATCCGACCCCCCCCCGACATTCTACCTTTAACGGGAGGGGTGGGCGGGTCTGAGTTGGTGGTTTTTCAAGTGCGGGCCCCCCACTATGTGTCTCCCTCCCATTAACTCGGGACCCCCCCCGACCTTTCCTGCTTACCACCCCACCCCCCCTCCGAGTAGACCGCTTACTGCTCCCCTTTACTTCCTCCCACTTTCCCGACACCTGTCTCCCACTTAACCTCCCTCCTCTGTATTTGACATCTCTCGCTCCTACTCCCCCCTTATCACCTCATGACATGTGTCTTGCACTTCCTCTCCCATCTTTCCCCCACCTATGTTATCATCCTCGCTTTCACCTCTTGTTTCCTGACATGTGTCCTCCTCCTCCCTTCTATGTCACCTCTGTCATGTCGTCGTATCCCCCCTTGATCAATCACACACCACAAGAGCCTCCCCTTTGCCTCCAAGTCCTCGACCAGCACTGCGTCACCCCCGCACCTTTACACCTCAATGCCCACGCATACCCAGTAGCTTGCTAGTTGTGCCCATTGCCTCGGCCTCCTAAGCTCCATCCACGTCCACCAGTCGGGTCCCTATGCAAAGGTCCAGCGAAGCAACAGATGGCCAAGGAGAGACCACCATGTCTCCCAAGCGCCAAGTATGACTTGGGTCGTCTGGATCCCAATGAAGCAATTATGAAGCAGGGGTTGCGGCATTGCCTACTCCATGAATGAAATTAAGAATCATCTGACTATGAAGATAGAATGTCAGCTCAGGTGTTCTAAGATCGCGTGCATAGAGACACTGTGTGCATAGTCTGACAGAGCAGAGACTCAGAGGGACTAGCATAGTCAAGATCACTTCTGACAGAGGAAGGTGTGCACAGAGGAGACTACAAGTGCAGTCTGACTGAGGAGACATAGCACCATCAAAGTTCGAGGATTCCTCTGCTAAGTATGGCGAAAGTTTTGAGTATATAGATAGAGTTTTGTGATTTTGTAATGGTCTTGGGTTGAGCAGAGCTCCTAATTTTGTAATGGTTGTGATGCCAGAGTTGTTCTTTGGTTATGTAATCGATTTGATACTTTCATATTGATAGAATTCAGTTTCCTATTTCTTTACATTTTGTCTATAAAAATTGTTTGAAACACTCGGGTATGGAGGATCCAGTCGAGGATTGTTATTTTGTTATGATGTAGGTTTGATCATGGTGGTATTGTGATCGATTTCATTCATTTCCATGTGTTTTATTTTCCCTCTCACACTGTATGGCTCACTATATGGCTCGTTGTAATGTCCCCGACCATCCATGTCGAGCCACATTGTGCCAGATAAATCTTCATGTTCTCTCTGCGGAACATACTATAACATACCCAACATCCAACTGAGATATGCCACATACATTTTTCGAACTGCATGAAATTAAAATATATACACACAGAGCTCTTGCATAAACATATATATATATATATATATATATATATATATATAACATACACATACAAATACATCTATACTGCACGAATTCTTACTGAAATAATAGTAAACATATACATGAAGCATATGCAGGAAATACCCATAAAAATAAACACAATATTACCACACATATGATACCCCATAAAAATAAGCATGTAAATAACAATGCAACATGTAAATTTATCACACAATTGACACTTATCTTGGTAAGAATGTCACCAACTATGTGTATACCTTCCACGAACCTCCCAGCCTTATACCACATTGTTCATCACTCTCAACAGTGAGTCACCCCCGAGCTGGGAATAAACTCCACCCGGGAAAAGGGATTCCTAACCAGGCTAATGGCTCATGGACAACAAGAAAGACTCTGTCATAGGTGCTCACTCAACTAAAAACCTATAGTCCCTCATTCCCCACATGCCTGTCCCACCCAGGAAGTGTGACCCTTCTCTGCTCAACAGTCCTTTAGCTGCCCCACTTCCTTTTTGGGCTTCAACAATAGGCCGGACAAGAAGTCTCTGAGCACTGTAGTTGCAGTTCAACACCTTCCAGAAATCAATTCCAAACAATTCTCTCACCTAGAGAGAATTTCCCATGGGCGTGACAACCCACCTCTTCAATATCCCATGGGCTTGACAACTCGCCTTTTCAGTCCATCTCCCAAGCTAACCAACTACATGAACAGAGAATGGCTAAGGATACATGTTCAGGTATAGTGACAGGAATGTATGAAGAATAACTGACTGCATGAGTGACAATGGTCATGGTATCATGGCTGGATGATGGAAGGAATGATGGAAAAGATGGGAAAATGAACTAAGTTCCCACAATATGTATGCATGTCCCCAAATTGACACTTGTCATGTTGGGAGTTACTTTGGCCCACTTGTCCCCAAATTTAGAACTTAGGATAAAATAATTATCCATACTTTATGATTTAAAGAAATATTAATACAATATTCCTTTTTAGCTTTATCACCCTATCTTAGCCATTTTTCCTTAAATTTTATCCCTACCTTTTCCCTAACTAGTGGAGTTTAGTCCCCCATACTCTTTTATTGCAGTCGGTCTACGTGCAACAATGAACTTTATATTAATTATGAGATATATACAAAAGTAGGCGCACTGGCCTTTAACATCTAGGCTATCCAGCCTAATCAAAACATAAGCATCCTAGCTTATAATAATTGGCTCACCAACCTATAAAATGCATCATATACAAAAAGGCTCCCTAGCCTCACAATCCCGCACACTTAAGTTGTTGCGTGTGGTATCCTGGAATGTGCAAACTTCCTCATTTTACTGCAAAGTACATGTGCGCACTATGCGATGAAAGGTGCATACAAAAATGATATCAAAATAGCTCACCGGCTTAAGTACATTTACATTTACAATTGGGTTCATCCTTAGGGATATTACAATCCCCTCCCCTTATTTATGCACTGTCCTCGGTGCATCATGTACTCATACACAACAAATTTTCAAAAATCCTCAAAAATGATGTGGGTATTCTTCCTGCATTGCATCCTCATGCTCCCAAGTAGCATCTTCAAGACCGTACTAGGTCCATTAGACCTTTACAAGACCTATGGCTTGATTCCAGAGCTGTTTGAGTTTTCGGTCTAGAATGTGTACCGAATGCACTTGAAAAGCGTCTTCTTGATCCACTTGAATCACATTCCAATCAATAACATGATTAGCATCAGGTATATATTTCTTGAGAAAAGATACATGGAATACATTATGAACAGACATACATGCAGGCAATGCAATCATATAAGCAAATGGACCAATCCTCTCTAGAATTTCAAACGGCCCACAATAGTGAGCTGCTAACTTTGAACAATTTCCCAACTTTAGGGAACTTCTATTGGCCTTCACTTTCAAGAATACATGATCACCCACTTTAAATTCCCTGTGAGTTCTTCCCTTATCAGCATGTCTTTTCTGTCTGTCTTTGGAATCTTTTAATTTTTTTTTTATTTTAATCATTTGCTCCTACATTTCCCTGAGAAAATCTGGCCCAACCGTTGCTATGTCTGCTGGGTTATCCCAACTTACTAGTGTGTTTCACTTTCTGCCATAAAGTGCCTCAAATGGGCTCATCTTTAGAGATGCTTGGTACCCATTGTTATAAGAAAACTCTACCAAGTGTAGGTAGTCTTCCCATTTTGATGGTTTATCCATCACATACATCCTCAACATATCTTCAATCACTTGGTTCACCCTCTTTGTTTGTCCATTTGATTCTAGATGATAAGTTGTACTAAAATTCAAACTTGTTCCAAATCCATTAAATAATCCCTTCCAAAATTTTGAGGTAAATTTTGGATCTCTGTCAAACACAATTGTCTTGGGTATGCCATGTAATCTAGCAATTTCTTTCATATAAACATCAACAATGTTGGTTGCCTTGTGAGTGAGCTTAACTGGAATAAAATGGGCAGCTTTAGTAAGCTTATCCACCACTACCATGATAGAATCATGTTGCTTGTTTGTTCTGGTCATTTTAGTGATGAAATCCATTGTTACAACTTCCCATTTCCACTCAAAAATGGGTAATGGTTGTAGCAAACCATCTGGGTGTCTATGCTCAGCCTTTACCTTTTGACATTCCAAACATCTGGTAATAAAATTAGCAACCTCTTTCTTCATGCCTGGCCAATAGTATTGGATCTTGACAGCTGCAATAGTTTTTTGATATCATGGGTACCCAAAATAAGGCACATTATGCATTTCTCACAATATCATATTTTTCAACTCCTGAGAATTTGGTACATAAATTATGCTCCTGTACATGAGAATTTCATCATTATCTAGCTTATATTCCTCAATTTTCCGCTGCAAAATACCTTGTAATTTTGCCACTAATTCCTTGTAATGCAAATCTGATTTGGCAGCCTCTATAATTTTGTCTTTCAAATCTGATTGGTACATGCTAATGGTTGTAGCATGCAATTCATGCACTCTTTTGTTGAGTGCATCAACCACTTTGTTCTCTTTCCCCTTGATATGATTTATATCAAAATCATATTCACTTAGAAATTCTAACCATCTGGTTTGCCTAGCATTTAGAGTTGGTTGATCAAATAAATATTTCAGACCATTATGGTTTGTTCTTATCTCAAACCTTTTACCCATGAGGTAGTGTCTCCATTTCCTCAAGGCATGCACTATGGCTTCCAAATCCAAATGATGAGTGGCATAGTGTCTTTCATGCTCCTTCAACTTCCTTGATTCATAACATATAACAAACCCATTTTGAGTGAGGACTCCACCAAGTCTTTCTTTACATGCATTTGTGCATACAATGAAGTCTTCATTTGGGTCTGCAATACTTAGTATTGGATCACTTGTTAAAAATCATTTCAAGTGTTGGAAACTCTTTTCACAATCCAATGTCCACTGAAACTTCACACCCTTTCTTTGCAAGGAAGGGATTGGGTGTGCAATCTTTGAGAATGCTTCAATAAATATCCTATATTAGCCTGCAAGGCCCATGAATTATCTGACCTCTGTCACATTCTTTGGCACTGACCATTCTCTAATGGCTTCTATCTTCTCAGGATCCACTGCTATCCCATCCTTTGAAATTATATGCCCCAAATAATGAATTTGTTTCTGATAAAATGAGCACTTTCTCAATTTGGCATACAACTGATGCTCCCTTAATACTTGCAAAACCATCCTCAAATGATGTTCATGCTCTTCCTCTTACTTGGAATATTTAATAATGTCATCCAAAAATAAAATGACAAACTTGTCTAAATATTCTCGAAAAACACCATTCATTAAGCACATGAAAATAGCTGGTGCATTTGATAACCCAAATGGCACCACTGTGAACTCATAATGACCATACCTTGTCCTGAAGGTGGTCTTGCTAATATATTCCTCTTTAATCCTTACCTGATGGTATCCTGACCTGAGATATATCTTTGAAAATATCTTCGCATCCTTCAATTGATCAAAAAGATCATCAATCCTTGGTAGATGATACTTGTTCTTAACAATCACTTTATTCAACTATCTGAAATCAATGCATAATCTTAATGTTCCATATTTTTTCTTCACAAACAATACTGGAGAACCCCAAGGTGGCACACTTGGGCATATATACCCCTTCTTCAGAAGCTCTTCAAGTTGCATTTTCAACTCCCTCAACTCTAGTGTACTCATTCTATAAGGAGTCTTTGACACTGGAGCTGCTCTAGGCATTAGATTTATAGAGAAATCAATATCTCTCTTTGGGGGTAGTCTTGGCACCTCCTTGAAGAAATCTTCAAAATCTTCCAAGACTGCATAATCTTCCAAATTTGGCACCTTATCTTTAGGTGTCTCTTCCATATGAGATGCAAATATTTGACACCCTTTTCTATAACATTTCTTCAGCTGCAATGCTGAAATTTATCTGATGGTTACAACCCTAGGAATTCCCTACACTTTCCTTAGGTTCCCTTCCTCATCCAAGCAAGTAAATTCCTTGTTATGACAGTCTAGGACAACATGATGTTGGTCCAATCAATCCATCCCAATTAGACAGTCATAGGAACCTAAAGGCAAGATGTTCAAATCTGCCCTGGTGTTCATTCGATTCATGTCCATAAGACATGACTTAAACATCTCATTAACTTTTCTTTTAGCTCCTGTAGCCAGCTACACCAACCAAGATTTCCCATGCTTTCTTCTTGGCAAATGAAAATTTTCCACCATCTTAGGATCTATATAACTATGACTAGCTCCTGAATCAATTAAAATAGCAATGGTTTGGTTGTTGATCATACCTTCCAATTCAATCATATGTGACTGATACTCTACTTGCTTATTGTCCAGGGCTGCATAGATCCTTGGCACATTTATGCCCATGTCCTCCACTATTTCATCTTGTTGTACATTGTGAACAATACTCCCTTTTTCACCTCTATGAGGACAATCTCTGAACATGTGATCTTCTTTACAACCCCAACATTGAATAGGTGGTTTCCTTAGCCTTTGACCCCCTGTTCCAATCGTTCTAGGATCTCTAGGAGTTTGTTGTCCCTATGGATTATTAATGAATAATGGTGGCTTAGCTCCCTTCTTCCTCTGATACACCTTGAATTTATTTTTGTCTTCCCAAGATTTTTGGAAAGTTGGACTTGTTTTTTGCTGATCATAAAAGCATTTAGCTCGCCTTATGGTCTCCTCCAATGTCTTGGGATCATCATACTGTATTTTTTCACTCATGAATGAGGGAAATCCACTCAAAAACCTCTCAATATTAACTGTCTCATCCTTGATGAAAGAGACATACTTCAACAGTTCTAAAAACCTTCTCTCATATTCATCTATTGACATACTCCCAATCTTGATTTCAAATAACTCTTTCATTTTCTTGTCATAGTATCTCTTAGTCAAGTATTTATTCTCAAAATACTTCTTGAATTCCCTCCAAGTAACACTCTTCTCTTTAATGTGTTGTACTTGCACAAGATGATCCCACCACATGGATGTCTTTCCCTTGAGTTCATAGATAGAAATTCTACCTTTTGCATGAAAAGAATAATTATGAAATTGAAAATACTTTCTCATGCCCAACAACCATGTTTCTGCATCTTCATCCTTCTTGTGCTCACCATCAAATGTAGGAGGTTTGATTTTGTTCATTTCTCCTCGTAGCTCATCCACCCCAGACCTGTTATTCTTTTTGATAGGGAATGGACTCAAGCTATTGTTTTCTCTCTCATTTGAATCCCTCGGGGAGTGGTGGTGATGTCTGCTAACACTTATAGTTCTTCTTTCCTCATCAGGAGGCCTGTGACTTCTAGATTTTCTTAAGCCACTCTCCTTGTCCAATTTCTTTTCTATTTGGTTTAAGCTTTGCAATAAATTCATGTTGAAGTCATCCTATTTCTCCTTGTCTCTCATAAGCCTTTCATTATCAGCTTTATGGCTTTGTACATCCCTCTGCAAATTTTTAATGGTCTCTGCCATATTCATGTTTTCATTCCTTTCATCTCCATGTCCATTGGAGTTTGTTCCTTCAATGCCCAAATGAACATCCATCCCTCTAATCTCATCCTCTTGACTGTAAGTCCCCTATGCCTCTTCCATTACTGTGGACTTTATGCTGATCTTAATCTAATCTATTTGTTGTTAACTCTACAAAATGTGCAACCAACAAAACTTTGTCAGGCTAACTGTTTCAACAATTTCATGAAAATATGAACCATTCTAGTTCAATAATATATATCAGAATTATTTCTTCTGATTTCCTAAAAAATTGAATGTCCAAATCAATTTTCTGGGTGGATATTTATATTCCATTGTCCTCTACCTTTCCAATACCTACTCCCATGCTCAATTCCAAGTCTTGAGCAGAAAGTTATGGTTATTTGAAATTTTCTCATTAAATTTTCTATTCATTTTTCAACTTGGCGCAACTCTGCGCTGTAATTATGAATTTTTGCACCTACTCCTTGTCAGGCTGCTAAATTGAAGATTTGAATGACCTGAAACACTAAATTGTCAAACCAGGGTTGGTAAACTTTGAGCTGCTACACTGTATGTGTGGGTAAGGCTCTAATCGCTATCTGAATGCTATCCTTAGCAGAAAACACAAACTTACTCTGAGAACTTGAATCCTAATGATTATCCTGAAGCTTAGCATTTCCTATTTAAGTCATTAACAGAAAACAGTCCTATGTTCAAAGGCTGGTGCTTCTATTTCCATGCAGAAGTGTGATTTCACAAGATTATTCCACTATTACTTTTAATCATCTATCATCACCATTTCGATTCAAGCCATGACAAAAAGAGTCTTTTCTAAAATGCATTTAATCTGAACATTACAAATGAACCTAAGTCTGTCTACAGGAAAACAGAGAAATAACCTACTTACCCTACTAGTACCGGAAGATTCCTTTGATTTAACTGTAATCTAACTATTCTAATTAAGCAGGGTAACTAACTATCTAACAAAGAAAAGTTCACTCAAACTCTAAGTTATGTTCGAATTGAAAACTAAAACCAATCAACCAAGTTCGTGCTCTAAACCCTACAGGAATCAAACATGCATTCAATACTCATCATATAGTAGATGTTTAACAAGCTGGAAACGATACTGTTGAGGAGTAATCAGTCAATATTCTGAACAGTTAATTCCAAGACTCAATAGACTAACATGCAGGCTATTACTACGCTACTGAAATGGTCTAAATTTAATGCAGGAACAGCAGCGAATTGCACCTGTTTGGCGGGCCCAACCAAAAGGTACAAATGCCAAAGAAAAGAACCATAACTAACTATAGCATTCTATGCAAACGTTGTATAATCTTTACGCTCCATAAAATCAGAAGATAATACTTCAAATCGTATACCAGTCGAATAACATGACGCAACAAAAATTTGTATTTAAAAATATGTGTTCACGATATAACATAACATAACCCAACCATTCTCAAGAGTGATCTCTTGTTTATAACATTCTAAAGCAAAATACATAAAACAAACGGATCCCCGATCCGAAAATAGCTTGGAATCAAGTTTTAAAACAGACTTCACATCTTCGTGACACGTAGTGTCACGAAGTGTGAATGATGAAGAATTAACGACTCGGTTTTATCATTGCACCTTCAATCATCCTGTGAGCGCTAACTCCAGCTGTCATGCAAATCTCTCTTTCTCCCATTCGGACCATAACGCACAGATCTTGAGCGGCTCCATTGGTATCTCAATGGGTACGAGTTGGTACCTGGTACCGGCAATCCTGTTCCAAAAATAGAAGTGGTACCTAACCCAAGCGGAATTAGTTTTAATATCAATTTAAAGCATCAAAATGCATAAGAATAGCTTGAAACATAAAGATACCTTAAGTAGCCCGATTGAATGGTAGGGAGATGTCAATTATGTCAAAACAAGGCCAAAAGGGTGGTACTGGGTATATAAATGGAGGTCTTTGGAATGTAATATAGGCAAAAACATGATCGAAAACGGGGACCAGCATGCCCCCACACTGAAGTCCTTGCCTGTCCTCAGGCAACAAAAGTCAAAGACTGGTAGCAATCAGAGGGTTGCAGCGGCTGCAACCAGCATTTGTAGCCTCTCCCGCTTCTTCAGATTCCTGATTTCTTTCTTGAGGGCTCTGTTGATTATAACATGCTTTCTGGAAATCCTCTGAAGTTGCATGTTCCTTTTGAAAATATCCTTATTCCTCTGCTTTAACCTTTCAATTTTGGACAAAAGGTGAGTTACCCTGAGTTTCATGAGCTCATTTTCAGTTTTAATATGTCTATCCAACACAGTGTACTCACGTAACTTCTCCTTCAATCTGTTGTTCTTGCTTTCTAGCTTTGTCATCATTGGTTTCAGGGATCAGCTGGAGGACATCTCGCAGTGGGTTTCAAATGTTTGCTCTTGTCCTGGATGTGCTTGAGGGCTAGACACATGAGTAAATTCGTATGGACTTTGAGCCGGGGTGGGAACTCTATCGGAGTCATGATTTGGACTGAGTTCAGGAGTGAACTCAAGTGGGCTTTGTTCATAAGTGTCAACTGGATCAAAATGATGATCTGGACTGAGTTCAGGAGTGAACTCATGTGGGCTTTTTTCACCGGTGTCAACTGGACTAGGTCCAGGAGTGGATTCTCTTTGCATGTGAACAGGGGTACCGGTTGGTACTTGAATTGGCTCATTCTGCACAGTGCCCTTGGGCGTAGTAGCCTGCCGATTTGTTTTATGGTTTTTTTGGATGAGTTGGGACAGAGTCTAGGTCATCTCGGAGGGCTCTGGAGCCTCCTCGTGACCATCCATACTTTCCAATCTCTCTTGTGGAGGGTAACTGGGCACCGAGTTGTCCATTCCTGATAATACGCTTTTACATTTTCTTTTCGGATTCCTCCGAGGCTTGTCAGTCGATTCTACTAGTTTCTCCACATCAATTATGTTCTCAGCAGCTAGGGGAGAACTCGGGATTTCAATGTTTTTCTCTGTAGGTGTGGTGTCCTTCACGGCTTCAATATTGGTTTCTACTTCGTCATCCATTGGAGGTTTGGGATCAA
>JASDQU010278068.1:3443-14890 GCA_032191745.1 Picea mariana | reverse complement strand
TAGGGTACCCCCCCTCTGCACTCCCCCGCATAAAAGAGTGTACATACTTCTGGGGTGTAAATACTTCATGGGGTATAAACACGGCTAAAAGCAAGGACCTCTGCATCAGGAAGATAATCAGGCTCCACAACCAACAAATTCTACAGAAATGAATTCGAAGAATTCTGTAAGAAGTGTGGTATAGCAAGGTATAAGACTACTCCATACACTCCTCAGTAGAATGGATCTGTAGAAAGGATGAACAGGACACTGATGGAAAAAGCAAGGAGCATGCTTAGCGGTGTCAGGTTAGGACAAGAATTCTGGGCAGAGGCAGTGAATACAGCATGTTACCTGGTCAATCGATCACCTTCATCAGTGTTGGATGATACAACTCCACATGAGGTATGGTCTGGAAAGAAACCCTCTCTTCAACATCTTAGAGTGTTTGGTTGTTATGCTTATGTACATGTTCCAAAGGAAAATAGGAGTAAGTTGGATAATAAAGATGAAAAGTGTATCTTTATTGGTTATAAAGATGGTGTGAAATGTTATAAGCTTTGGAACCCACAAACCAAGAAAACTTTTTATAGTCGAGATGTTGTTTTTAGAGAGGTAAAAGATGTGTCCAAATAGGAATTCCCACCAATGCAAGACGAACCTAAGAAAATAGAGCTTGATTTGGATGATGCAAAATCTGAATCATCTGAAGAAGAGGAAGCAGAAGAAGAAGAAGAAGAAGAACCTCATACCCCAATATTGAGGAGATCAGTGAGAGATAGAAGAAAACCATAAAGGTATAGTCCACTTGATTTTCGTTCCAATTTTTCTTTATCTATTACTGATGATGATCCTAGAACTGTCAGGGAAGCAGAGAATTCAGAGGATAGTAAACTCTGGAAGAAGGCCATGGTTGAAAAAATGGATGCCTTGGATAACAATGAGGCATGGAATATAGTTGAACTTCCATCTAGAAGAAAATCGGTTGGTAGCAAATGGTTGTTCAAGAAGAAGTTTATTGCACAAGGTAAAGTGGAGAAATACAAATCTCGGTTAGTAGCAAAAGGTTATTCCTAGGTAGAGGGAATTGACTTTGGTGAGATTTTTTCTCTTGTTGCTAAGTTAACTTCTATTAGATTTCTTTTATCTATTGCTATTGCTTTTGATCTTGAAGTGGAACAAATGGATGTGAAGATAGCATTCCTACATGGGGATCTGGAAGAAGAAATCTACATGAAGCAGCCATAAGGCTTTGTAGTAAAGGGAAAGAAAGAGCTAGTTTGTAAGCTAAAGAAGTCACTATACAGTCTGAAGCAATCACCTAGGATGTGGTACCAAAAGTTTGACACCTACATCCTTGGATTGGGATTTGTAAGAAGTAGGGATGATCATTGTGTATATTCCAAGTAGGTTGGTAATCACTTCATTTATGTAGTGTTGTATGTTGATGACATGTTGTTGGTAGGAAATAACATGGATGTTATCAAGGAGGTGAAATTGCAGCTATCCTCCAAATTTGAAATGAAGGATCTCGGTGCTGCTAACTTCATTCTGGGAATGGAGATTAAAAGAGATCATGCAAATAGAAAACTCTAGTTGAATCAAAGAAAATATGTTGAAACGATATTACAAAGGTTTAATATGAATGGAAGTAAAACGGTCAAGGTTCCTATTCCTATAGGTGTAAATTTATCTGCAGATCAGTGTCCCAAGACACAGGAAGAAGAAGAGGACATGCCCCATGTTCCATATGCCAGTGCAGTTGGCAGTTTGATGTATACAATGGTTTGTACTAGATTGGACATTGCACATGCAGTGGGAGTTTTGAGCAGGTATATGTCAAAACCAGGGAAGGAGCATTGGACAGTAGTAAAGAGGGTCTTCAGGTATCTTCGTGGCACCACCAGTTATGGATTGTGCTACCAAGGAAGACCGGGATTGGACAGAGTGGTGGACATACATGGCTTTGTTGATGCAGACTGGACTAGATATTTGGATCGCAAAATATCTACAGGTAGGTATGTGTTTAACCTATTTGGAGGAGCAATCAGTTGGATGAGAAAAAGACAGGCTGTAGTGGCACTCTCAACTACATAAGCTGAATACATGGCAGCCGCTCATGCAAGCAAGGAAGCAGTATGGTTACAAAAATTGTGTTCAGGTATTGGGTTGGTACAACAAGCAGTGAGATTAGACTGTGACAATCAGAGTGCAATATTCCTGGAAAAGAACCCAGATTATCATTCGAAGACAAAGCATATTGATGTTCAGTATCACTTTGTGAGAGACATGGTTGAGGAAAAGAAGGTGTTGCTGGAAAAGGTTGACACTTTGAAGAATGTTGCAGATTCATTGACAAAGTCTATGAGCATAGAAAAGTTCTCCTGGTGTAGAGTAACAATGGGCATTGCTGCCCTGGATTGTTGACTATATAATCCTCTGGACCCCTGTATGCAAAGAAAACAACAAGTGGGAGAATGTTGGGTATGTGTTATATTCTTTGCATGTGTGTGTGTGTGGGTGCGTCAGATA
The DNA here is from genome assembly GCA_032191745.1 of Picea mariana. Classification (NCBI taxonomy): domain Eukaryota; kingdom Viridiplantae; phylum Streptophyta; class Pinopsida; order Pinales; family Pinaceae; genus Picea; species Picea mariana. The sequence continues at coordinate 12,379 of JASDQU010278068.1, read as the reverse complement.
CGACAACTTTGTCTGACTTTTAGCGGATTTTTTTATTTTTAGTGGATTTGTAAATTAATCTCGGATTAAGGGATTAGGGTTTTGGTATCTAAGGAATACCTAGAAACATTGTATATATTGTATGGCGAATGGTGAAATTCGATATAATGAAAATAAGAAAGGTTTTCCTGGTTGAGGGTTTCTGGTATAAAATCTCTGTGTACTCTGTGTATGAGCCATTGATTAATTTTTGTATTGCTTAAGAATCTATATGCATTGATTTACTTCGTAGGTTTAAAACTTACAAATCTTTCATGCATTCCATGTTAGGAAAAACAAGAGCAGGGATCGAATTAGTCCAGAGAAAGGACTTGTATCTAACATGCTCAGCCTATGGCTGGCTAGGTGTGTTACACTCATCTACATGGTCTATCATTCAAACAAGAAAAGTTATAATACATCATCAACAGGAAATATTTATGATCGTCATATTATACATTTTGTTTTAACACATACAGTGATGGGTTTGCGAACCACTAGTATCATGGGTTTCTTTTCCACCACCATCAAATGAACCAATGTTTCTTTCATGCTTTAAAAAATAGGCATGTAATTAATTGATGGGGTAAATCAATTGTCAATATATTTGAAAATTCATCAACAACTACAATCTTGTCATTTTATTTACCAACTCAATCGAAGGGTAAAATTGTGTTTGTGATCCATTCCTTTGTCAATTTTCCACCACATCTTGAAAGATGAACTTGAAGCCAAGCATATAATATTATTTTATGGAGGAAGTGTTGAATGTATCCCCTTGCATCACATGGCATAACATATGGATTTTTTCTTACTGGATCCATTTAGATAAAATTTGCATGATTATATGTATAATATGAATAAATTATTTGGTACTTAAAATTCAAGCCTTTTATCTCAAGTAACCACCTTGGCCAAGTTTGAGTTGCCCATGTTTTTATTGTCTTACCTTTGCTTCTTTTGACGTGTCTAGGACCCTGCTATTTTTTCTATAGAACTAAAAACAATTCAACATATTCAATTCAAAATATCATATATTACCTTCCAGGGTCAAGTGGTGTCTTCCTTTTGTTTCTCAATGCACTCTCCTTTGCGTCCTCATGTATATTCTTCCATTCCCTCTTAGGAATGACCAAAGGATGATCATACTTAGGGTTCTTTTTCAATTGAACCCTATATTGATCTCTAAGATATTTCAAATATGTATCGACCCTCAAGGTGACTTCAAACTTGTTGAATAAATCACCAAATAGGCCAACCATATGATCTATAAGATTATTTTTCAAATCTTTACCCTAGGAATTCCACTGTGTGTGAATGGTGGGCCCAAATATCTTTAGAGCCTTGTCATGCAAGGTCCTGTAAAAAATATTGTTTCCTAAAAAATGATATGATAATTAGATTATAATAATATGAAAGATGTAGGTTTGAATCAAATGGTAGGAACTATTTAAAATATTAAAAAATACATGGGATTTGTTGTATCTTCAAGGGAACCAAGTTTTCGTCCACCAAATAGCTGATGGAGATATTTGTTGATCTTTGAGTGTGTTTCCCTAGGATAACAATGCTCTAGCTGCACATAACCAATATCCTCGTGAGATTTTCTTTGTAGACCCTCACATGCATGGTATAGCATGTGCAGTGTGGGTGTCTCATGGGCTCCAATAATTTCAGTACTTTGAGCCACATATGAAGAGGAAAATAACCTGACAGGTATGTGGCTCATGCTAGGATGTTGTGGGGTTTATGCATCACTTCCACTAGTAGAGTACTCATCACTAGGTTGTCCCGTCTGATCCAAAAATGCCTATAGAAAGAAAATGCTAGAGTATTTCTCATTTAACAGTATCGGAAAAAAATTTGATAAATCAATATATGTCAGAAATATTATTTTTTTTAAATTGTGTTTACCCCAAATTATTCTATATCATTCCTTAAAATCGTTTCTTTCCCTTCCTCTATTAGTGGCTTAGACCTAGACAATTCAATGATTTCCCTATTTTCCTTTCTCAAGGCCTTGAGAATTGTTTCCATCGGGTTGATGGAATCATATATTTCATTCCACGCATCATGCTTCGATGGTTTTCTTGTGTATATCAACAAATAAACATTTTAATTCAATTATTGTAAGCAAGAATTTATATGAATATAACTATTATACATGTTGCGAGCTAGTTGGTTCCTTCCCATGATCAACTTACCATATAATAAGATGCATGACACTTTAGAATGTTAGAAAATAATCTAGGAAGCATGAGATATTAAAATATATGTTAAATATATAAAAGGGAAAACACTAATTACAGGTTTGGTATACTGGTAGAATATATTTAACCCCATAATAGAAATGCTTCCATCTATTCGATTCAAATTGTAATTAATCAACAACTCTTCCCCTACAACCATTATTTTCACTGCACATACAAATATGTGATTTTCTTCATGCCCCTCAAATATACAATTAGGTTTCTTTCATGTTGTCTCAGGCCTTGTATTGTTAACTAGCCCTGCAATATTTCCTGATGCCTTTGGCCTTCCATCAATATACATCATCACTCCTTTATTGTGATCTTTGTCTTTTAGATGTATATAATTTTGAGAGATTACATATCTCCACTGATCCAGATTTTATGAGCAGAACGAAATGAATACAGATTATTAAAAGATGCTTAACAAAAAATAACAAAGATACAATAAAATTGGTTTTCTATTCAATAAGGAAATAAGCTAAAACTGTAAAATGCAGCGGAAAATAAGCTTGATGGAATGGTGGCGGCTTATCTCTGAGAAGAGATGTGACGACTATGCTCATTCGCAAGAATATGGTTAAAATGAGGATCTAAAGGCGTTTTACAATACACAATAATGTCAAAAACCTAACCCTAGGAGATAAAGCACCAAAAGTCATGTGGGCCCTGTTTGGGTAAGTTAGTACATATACTTCCCAGGGTCGTAACTTTTGCATACAATCTCCATTTTAGGCGCACGATAGCCCGTTGGAAAGGTCAAACCGAGAAGAATTTTTTTTGACTAGCCTAGGGAAGTAGCTTTAGCAATCTTTTGGGCCCCAAATCCCCAAAAAACATCATTTAGGGGCTCAAAACGACCTCAAAAGTTTGGAACCTGAAAAAACTACTGAAAAACTACCAAGGTGGAAAACTATTTTTCGAGCCAATGGAATAGGTGGGTGGCCACCGATATCCACCCAGATCAATCGTCTCTCCTTTGGAAGAAGTTTTCTCCATTGTTTTGAGTTCCCCCATCATATGAGGAAATTTTCATTGAATTTAGCCCTGGGTGAGCCACTTGCCTTGGTGCAGGAGCTGCCCTGTTTTGACGACTCGATAAAGCTGGACCCTTTGTTGTCGAGTTCCCTTGATATGTGAGTCCACAATATGATCACTGTATTCTTTTTGTATGTAGTCAAGGTTGACATATGTTGGTTTCAACTACTCTGCTATCTCTGAGGTGTCCAATAATGGTGGGAAATATGGCCAAAGGAGAGCCATGTTGAACACTAGATGCAGAATAAGGAAGGGGAGAATGTTGAGCTCAAAAGAATTGTCACCCATAGCCTTGGTGATGGTGTATGGCCCATAACAGAGTTGGATAAGATTTTGATCGGGCCCTGTAAGGCATTCTTTATGCAACCAAACTTTGTTTCCCACCTGAAAATTATGTGGCACCCAATGTTGATCATGGCGCTGCTTGTACTTGGAATTAGACTGTTGTAGGATATCCTAAACTTGTTGGCGGATGTGATGGATACACTCAATGAACCAGGTGGCTTTGTTAGCTTCTAGTGGAGAAGGGGATGAGTTGGATGAGGTGGTGGTGAGGGGTAGTGCAACATCCATGGGGCCCAATGGTTGGAATCCCAACCACACCTGAAAGGAGTTGTGGCCAGTTGAGCTATGCAGGGCTTGGTTGTAGCTATGCTGGACATAGGGAATAATCTCATCCCATGTGCAGGGGTGTTTTGAATTGTAAATGTGCAGGATATGTATGACCATCCAATTGACAACCTCAGTTTGGCCATCTATATGTGGGTGGAAGGTAGTGGATTTGGTGAGCTTGGTATCCAATAGTGACCAGAGGCTTGACCAAAATGAGCCGAGGAACCAAATATCATATTCTAAGATAATGGTCTGTGGGATCCCAAAATGTACCCATAGTTGCTCAAAGAATATCTTGGCAATGGCTTCTACTATGATGTTCTTCTTGTAGGTGAATAGAATAACCATCTTGGAAAAGCGATCAACAACCACAAAAACACAGTCATTTCCCCTCTTAGTGGATGGGAGGCCTGACATGTAGTCTATTGAGATGGATTCCCATGACCTGTTAGGAGTAGGCATAGGGGTGTGCAGGCCCTATTTCTTAGTGGCCGGTTTGGAAATAGCGTAGGCGGTACAGGACCTGATATACTTGTCGACACCCTATCGAAGTTTCATCTAGTAGAAATGTTTTTGCAGCATTGCCACTGTATTTTCGACGCCAAAGTGTCCTGTCACCCCACTGTCTCCATGCTCACTTGATGGAATGCAGAGATGGCCCAAATGACATAAAAACCCATCCTAAATATGGAAATTAGTGACCACTGAGTTGGCACCCAACATTTGGTAGGTGGTGGAGAATTTAGGGTCTATCTCGTCGAGGTGGGGCCATCTAGAGGTCTTTTGGCCACAAGAGACTAGCACCATGGTGAGTTTCGCGACTGAAGGTCGGCTGAGGCAGTTAGAAAATCGATTGGTACTTCCTTTTTTATACTTGATGTTGAGGTAGAACTGTTGTAAGTATGTTGAACACTTCTAATGGTGGTCATTTTTCAATTTTTCTTGGGTCTGCATGACCTGTAGTGGCTTGTGATCAGTGTGGATTACTTTCTACTTCCGAAGAATGTAATGCCTCCACTAGTGGTAGGCTTGCATAATGGAGGACATTTATTTTTCATAAGTATGGTACTTACAGAAAACACCTTATAGTGTCTCACTATGATATGCCACCGAGTGGCCATGTTGAGTGAGAATGACACACACAACATAGTCTGAAGCATCTGTCTCAATCTCAAAGGGATGTTGTAGGTCTGGTAATGAAAGTACCTGGGATGAGCACAAATTATTCTTCAAGTCATCGAAGGATTTTTGTTGGGATAGGCCCCACACAATTTTTTTCTTACCACCACCCCTAGTTACTTGGCTGAGGGCCCATGCGATATGAGAGAATCCCAACACTAATCTGCGATAGAAACTGGTGAGGCCCAAGAAGCTCCAAAGTTCAGTGAGTGTCGTTGGGGATGGCCAGTCACGAGTGACCTAGATCTTGGCTTGATCCACATGCACACCATGGTGATCAATGTTGTAACCTAAGTAATGGACCTTGTCCATGCCGAAGGAGAATTTTTCCAAGTTTGCACATAGTTTGTGTTGCCGCAGGGTGTGCAGAACCTGTTGAATATGATGCAAGTGTTTCGTCCAAGTCTTTCTATAGATGAGGATGTCATCCAGATACACCACTACAAAATTATTGGTGAAAGGTCGTAGGATATCGTCCATCATCCTCATAAAAGTTGTTGGAGCATTTGTTAAAACAAAGGGCATGACCAACCATTCAAAAAGACCTTCTTTTGACTTGAAGGCAGTCTTCCATACATTTGTCAGTTCTACTAGGACCTAGTTGTAGCCATACTTTATATCAATCTTACTGAAGTATTTGGGCCCCATGAGATGATCAAGGAGGTCGTCAATTTGAGGAATCGGGTACCAATTTCATACTATGATTTTATTCATGGCTTGATAATCAATGCAGAGTTGCCAGGTCTTGTCTTTCTTCTGCATTAGCATGATTGGGATCCCACAAGGTGATGATATGGGACAGATGTGCCCCTTGTGGAGTAGTTCTTGGATCTACCTCTTGATCTCCTCATTTTCTAACAGAGAGTGGTGATAGACTGGACCATTGGGTAGTGGTGTGTATGGGGTCAGATCGATGGGATGCTTGACCTATCAGTGCAGAGGTACCCTAGTAAGAGAGGAAAATATATCTAAGTATTCTTCCACGACCTTATTCACTTTCTTCTTTTGTGTGGAGAGATTGGTTGCGAAGGACCTGGATGTGGCTATGATCTTTCACTCACTCTGAGAGAGAATCATAAAGAAGACAAATTTTTCGGTCAGAGAGATTACCTTCCTACATTGCTTGGCCGAGATCAAGGAAATAACAATAGGAGGGACTACCTTGGGTATCTTGTACAATTTCTTGTTCAAATTAATAATAACACTACGAGGCCTAGACTCATACACAAAATGATGTTTCCATAAATAAGGTTGGCCCAAAAGAACATTACAAACTTTGAGAGGAACAATGTCACACAATACGTCATCTTTGAAGGGATTGATGCCATATGATAGTCGAAACTATTGGCTGACACATATATCACTTCCTTCATGGAACCATCTGATGGTGTAGGGTTGTGGGTGCAGCGTGGTCGACAGAGCCAACCTCTTGATGACCTATGTTGAGATTAGGTTCTCTAGCTACTGTTATCAATGATGAAGTGCAACAGGGTGCCTTTTACCCACATCTTTGAATGGAAGAGGAACTCTCCTTCTTCTGGCTCATTTGGTTCACCAGGCTAGAGATTGGTGGTAGCAATGGTGGCACTGGCTTCCGCATCAATGATCAGTCTTTCCCTTTATGGTTCTGAATTAGAGTCAAAACTTACATCTAAAATTCTTCTTATAAGAGGTCTAACATTCTGATCATGATGTGCCACCAATAATCTCAAATAATGACCTTGCAACCTTGTTACAAGATTAGAACCATATCCAGTGGAGGAGAAAGAGGCCCCAAATATCTCAATTTATCTTAAGACTTTTATCAATCATCAAATATGAAATTTCCAACTACATTGTACAACAATCATATCATTGGAATTGGATGAGTTGAAATTTAAGCCAACTGAGGTTTGAATTTGGTGAATTGAAATTTGAGTAGACTTAGATTTAAATTTTATGTCGAGAGGAGGATGTGGGGGAACTCATATATTAAAATATTCCATGTTATTGCATCATAATGGGAAGCATGCATTGCAGAAAATTCACGGATATGTGCTACTAGTGAGAGTGGTTTTGAGCCATGTGCTTTATTAGATACAAGAGCATTGAATTCCCTTTTATCCCTTGGATAGTAAATGTCAGGTAGGAGGCTAGCCATGTAGAATAGTGTTTCCATAGTGACATGCCTAGACTCTGTAGGACTATAAATGCATCTTGACATCTCATTAGTCTAAGACTTCAAATCCAAGCATGCCCATACCATCTAGTAAAACAAAGTCGATTATATCATTGTTTTATTTTATATTACGACCTCAATTTTTCAAATATGATTACCAAGAACAACAAAAATTCAACAAAGATACCATTTTAACAACTAGTCACAATCAAAATGAACTAGGGTATAGAAAACCCCAAATATGACAGTATCAACAAAAAATTTCCATGCAAATTCCTAAGTATAAGACAACCATTTGAAGATATTCATAATAAACCATGGAACTCTTAGAATAATTTGAAGTCAATAAAAACTCAACCAAAGGTTGATCCTTTCTCATAGTGCAAGGAGCCTCCCTAAAGAAAATTTAGAGAAAGGACACCTCACAATGTTTGCAAAGAAAGGGTTTATACTCACCATTCTATCTCCTTTCCCTCATGTGTATCTATCTCGAACTTGCTCTAGTATTTGACCATAGTACTAATATTGACCTCTGTACCCTCCATGCAGTGATGTATCTCCTCCTCGTGCAGTGGTTTCGACCAACCAATGTTTCATGCGCAGGGGTCTGGCCAGGGATTCACACTAAAATGAGGTTTTCCTTTTTTGCAGGATGGGAATTGTATAACATGTATTATATGTTACATATATTATATATGTAATATATAATATATATTACATATATTATGTTGGACAGACCGACCACACTGAGAGGGGGGGTGAATCAATGCAGGTATCTTTTTACTCCTTTACAAAACACCTTAGTTATAACTCACCATTTACTCATCATCCATTACTTTCATTTATAACAAGTTGTATGTAATCATATATGAGCAACAAAAATTATCAATAAACCATCATCATGAAGAATACAAGGAACACAATATATATGTACAATTTTATTTTATATTACAGACTACAATCCTTGGGGTTTTTTTTGAGAAACAACTGAATAGAGAAACAACTCCACAAGTGCACCAAATCTCAATGCACGACTCAACCTGCAAATATCAACACCAACTAAGAGGAGAAAACCAACCCTTAAGTAAAATAACCATCTTGTAGAAATAAAGCAATCTAACAAACTATACCAACATAATTGCATTACCTATGCACCACACAACCTGTCATATCAATCTCAACATCCAAATCAGATCTACTCACCAAGATCAATCACTAAGACAAATCTCAACAATATCACCAATATAGCCAGCAATATACCTATAGAAATACACCATACTCTCCATAAACCAAATGCCATAAGTTGTCGTGATTCTGTTGTTGCGATTTTGGTGTTGCAGTTCTGCTACCATGATTCTTCTTCCATGGTTCTGCTGCCACAATTCTTCTGCCGCTCCTTTTCTACCACGCTTTTTCAGCGTGATTTTTCTGCCATAATTTTTCTGCCGTGATTTTTCTGTCACGATTTTTCTGTCACACTTTTCCTGCCGCGCTTTTTCTTCCATGATTTTTCTACCACTCTTTTTCTTCCGCAATTTTTCTGCCGCACTTTTTCTACCATGAATTTTCTCTATCAATAACACCTACCCAAATAACCTTTCACAAATGTATATTCAATATTCTCAAATATCATACTCATAAGAGACCCTTGCTCTCTTATTCATACTTCTCCAAGTATCTTT
>JASDQU010278065.1:0-10371 GCA_032191745.1 Picea mariana | reverse complement strand
TGTTGCTTGAGGGGTTCAAATAAAACTATGTCCTGTATTTGACTTTGAACATTGTTCATTTGTTTTGTTAGTTGTCTTTGGGCCTCAAAGATGTTGCCAAAAGTTTGTTTGTTCCAAGTTTTAATTTTTTTCTTGAAGTTCTTGAGTTTCTACTAAAACCTATACATCTTGGAGCCATTGGACACAACGAATTCCTCCCACCAGACTTGGGAGTTCTACTAGAAGTCAAGGTGGTTAAGCTAGATATTCTCCAATATGAAGGGTTTGCGACCTAGGGTTGCCGAGATGTCCAAGAAGAGTTGGATAGGCCAATGATCAGATACGTGGAAGTCAAGGATTTGGGCTTCCAAAGATGTTCCCTCTAGAAGGAGCGAGTTCGAAAGGAGGAAATGATCGAGTCTGCAGGGTATTTTGTGAGATCATGTTCTACAATTTATCCAAGTGAAGGTTCCATTGGATTTATCTGGGTCTACGATGCCTAGGTTGTCGATTTGGAATTGAAATTCCCCCTACTCTACTTCAATTCATCGCGTACCTCCTCTTTTTTCATCAAGGTTGAAGATCATGTTGAAGTCTCCTCTCAATATCCATCTCTTCCCTGTTGTTAAAGTGGCTTGATGCTCCAAGTTGCGAAGGAAGGCCTGTTTGTCCCTTGAGTTGGTTGGTCCATAGACATTGGTTAGATAACTTAGGTTGTTTGAGCCAATTAGTCAGTTGGCTATCATTGTAGACCATGTGGTTGTGAATAAGTTATCCATAGTGACTGATTTTGGGCTCTAGAGGAGAGTCAGCCCAGTTGATTCTCCCATGGCCACTGTGTAGGTGCCTTTCCCTTGCTTCCAGCAACTAGGGAGGATCTTGTCCATCTCTTCTATGGCGCATTTTTTTTCTTGAAGTAGCATTATATATGGTTTTCCTACAATGAGAATATATCATAGTAGTCTCTGTTTACTATGATCGTTGAGTCCCCTAACATTTGAGGAGATGATATTCACGAGGAGGAAGGGGGGGGGAAGGGGTGGGAAACTGTAAGATATTAGATGTATCTAACCTGAGCTGACCTTGAAGTGTCCTATCCCTTGGATGAGCTTGCTGGTAGATTTTTTCCCTCCTTTATTTTCATCCTTCTTAGGTTTATGTGTTCTTTCAGCATGTTTCCCTGGATTCCCAAGCTTGTAATAAATCTAGCGGTAGAGCCGACTGAAGAGTTGAGGAAGATTTTGTGCACTTTTCTCAGTTGATCCGGTGTGATGGTATAGATTTTTTGATGCATGTAGGCATGTTCTAGGTCTACTCCTTTTAGATATTGCTCATCTAGTTCCATTTACATGTCTCCATATCATGGATTATTTTAGGGGCTAAATTTCGCTCATGGGCTAATTTTCCATGGTTTTTCTAAAAATGAGATTCGCTATTTTAAAAATGATTTGCTCAAATTGTATAGGATAAAATTATTTTACTTTAAAAATCGCCAAAATTTTATAAAAACTATATAAAATCCTTAGAAATTTGAATATTTTTACAAAAATATTGCCAAACATTTATAGTTGGCATATGAAGGATTAGTAAGATTCACCAAGGTTTCTACATTTTAAAATAAATTTTCATCCTTAAAATCATCCCTACTCCATCTTCTACCTCTGAGGGGTCCAGGGCTGTAGCAGGAGAGCTCGTTGTGGGGATCAGTGTGGTTTTCCCTTAGGTTTCCTGTGCCTCCCCTTTCGCTAGATTAAGGGGTTTTTTATCTGAGGGTGGGGCTTGTTAGGCTTCCAAGCCTTCTCGTTGTTGTTTCAATATCCCGTATTGGTTGCTCATGGTCGGTTCCTTTATATTCTGGGATGTTGGTCGGTTTCCTCCTTGTCTACGCTTTCCTGTTGCTGGTATGAATTCTTCTTTGTCCTTGTTTTATTTTGGGTTTCCCTCTTTGCTAGGCCTATTGAGGGGATCGTCTGTGAAGAGGTGCTTGTGCTCATGGCACTTTCGGCATCTGAACAGAATGTGTTCATATTCTATGTTTTTCATAAAGTTCTCTTCCTGATATTCTAGAACTATAGATCCTCATAGCGGCTTTGCAATGTTTAGATAGACACATATGCCTGCATAGGAGGTATACCTTCGCTTCTTGGTGGCTTTTGAGGATTTGACATACACTGCTATTGTATTTCCTATTCCCGCTAGGACTACTTCCAGCCAGAACTCCTATGGCAAGAAATATAGCCTTAACCACACAGGGGAATGTGCAAAGTCCTCCAATTCAGGGCTATATTTTTCTATCCAGAATCTCAGAAAAAGACCCATTGATTTAAAGAAATATGGGCCATCGTCGAAGATACGGTTCCTGTCTTATAGGTTATGGATGATTATGGTAAAAAACCCTTAGAGCCCAGTGACAGATCAAAGTGACCTTTGGGCTTCCACCATTGATATATCCATTTCACTAGTTCCTTTTCTGAGGGCCAGATCCCTAGAAATTTGTCAATTAGAGTGTAATCTTTCATGTATTGCTTATTTTCCTCAATTCGGGGTGAACTTACAATGTATTTTGGGGCTTGCGGTGCTTGAGGGACACATTTCCTTGATACCCAAGGTCGAGTCATACTTGATGTTGGTGCAGCTTTCCCTGAATCAATATCCATGTCTCAGTCTTTCAATGTCCCCTCGACAATGAGCTATGATTTGAGATTTCGGGGAGGTTCGAAGGTTGGGCGCTTGGAGCCACCTCCGTTTTTTCCTTGAGCAGTTGCATTGCTATAGGAAGGGCCTCTCAACCCTCCCTCACTTGGAATCATTGTTCCCCTACGGGGCTCTGTGGTGCACCAAATCAAAGGTAACCCTAACCTTAGCGCATGTCCGAAAGCAATCGTACCCCATCAAGTATTTGGATTATTATTATTATTATTATTAACAAAGTATTATTAATATTATATATACTATATTTGTATTACTAAAAATATTAAATTAATTTTATAATTAATACATTATTATAAATATTGTATTTTTATTAATAATTATAAGTAATGTAGTTTTATTAATATTATTAATTATAAATATATTATTATTATTAATTATAAATAATGTTTTATTATTAATTTATAATATTAATAATACTTTGTTAATAAAGTACTATTAATATATTAATATTATATATTAAAGTTATATTATTAATATAATTATTAATAATTACTCATTATTAATAATATATTAATAATTACTTATTATTAATAATATTTGTAAAGTGGTTGTTTGTATTAATAATGAGTTATTATTAATTAATAAATTAATTATCTAGTAATTAATAATAGTTATAATATTTTTATTATTATTTTTATTAATTATAAATATATTATTATTAATAATTATAAATAATGTATTATTATTGATTATAAATAATTAATACTTTATTTTTATTAATATTATAAATAATGTTTTATTATTAAAATAATTATTAATAAAACATCATTATTAATTATATTTACGTGGATAAGGTATACACTTATTGGAAATGGGCATATTTAATCATCTTTTAATTATAAATTCAAATCTCATGGCTAGCAATTAAAGATGCTGGCATATTCTTAGTCTTCCTTCCAAATCAATGAATGAGATTTGATGTTCATATCTTCCTATCATTTTTAAGAACATCCCTTAACATGTTTACTTTTTTACATTTAGCTAATCATATTAAAAAATTACTATCTAATCATATAATTGACACTTTTAAATGATTAATAAATTCACTTGATATTAGCCCCCGGGGGGCAGCTCAATTGCCCCCGGGGGGCAGCTCAATTGGCAAGTGCCGTGATATAGCGTGTTATGTACGATGAGGTTTCAAGTTCAAATCCCCTCGACTTACCCGTGCCTGCGGAAGAAATATAAAGAGCATGTTACCGAAGGCCATCATGCAGAAGGTGAGGGATGTCTGCAGTACGAGCCCGGTGATTTCACTGTATATTTTATGTTGCTGTAGTGAGTTCTGATGAAAATACTACCGATAAAAACATATAGAATTGAAGGTGTTTTGTTCATTTCATTTTGCAGATGAAAGCGGAGGAGAAGACAGTAAAAGAAAAGACCAAAGATGCACTGTACCATGGGGTGAGGGCAGATGTTCTCGTAATTGGAAGCCATAGCTATGGAACTATCAATAGGTATGACACCAACCACTATTTCCTAGGATTGTAATTATTGTCCTAAGATATGCGAGTAAACACCAACTCTTAGGATTGGTTTTAGGTTAGATCCGTTCTTTTATTATATTCAAATTCTATTACTTTCAAAACAAATTTGTAGTTCAATACTCATAAATGAATTAAGATGTATCAATCAATTCGGATGTTATTTTATATAGTTTGTAATTGTAAATTTGATTCATTTTCATTTAATCATGGTGATAATTACCTGTATAATGAAATACACATGCACATAATACACAATCATAATTATGTAGCTTATGAAGGTGGATAGGTATTTTATTTACAAACTCTAAAGTAAATCTTAATTAGGGTATGTAAATGATACTTTTATTAGGGTTCGTCAGCCACATAATTGTGGTTGTGCTAGTTATAAAGTGATCCTTATTATTAATAATGAGTTATTATTACCTATATTAACCACTTTTATAAAGTGGTAAAAGTGGTTGTTGCTAGTTATGTCCATAAGGCTTACACCTATTGGAAATGGGCACATTTAATTATCTTTTAATTATAAATTCAAATCTCATGTATAGCAATTGAAGATGCTATTGAAGATGCTAGCATATTATTAGTCATCCTTTCCAATCAATAAATGAGATTTGATGTCCATATCTTCCTATCATTTTGAAATACATTCGATAACATATTTACTTTTTCACATTTACCTAATAATATTAAAAAATTACTATCTAATAATATGATTGATAGTTTTAATAAATTTACTTGATATTAAAAATTTACTTTACTGTTTACGTAGAAACAACTTTATACTTACATTACTGCTACGTTTTATTTTCTACATGAGTGCATGATGTGACTGTACTGAAACAAGCGTTTCATTTTCTACATGCATGGGTGATGCAAGGCGTTCTGAAACACAAATAACGCATGGTAATGTATAGAGATGGAGAAATATCAAGAGCCTGTTATCGAGGTCATCATGCAGAAGGCGAGAGATATTTGCAGCGGGAGCCCGGTGAGTTCAGTGTATATTTTATGTTGCTATAGTGAGTTCTCATGAAAATACTACATATAAAAACATATCTCATGAAAATACTAGATATAAAAACATATAGAATTGAAGGTGTTTTGTTCATTGCATTTTGCAGGCGAAAGTGGAGGAGAAGACAGTAAAAGAAGATACCGGAGATGCACGGTGCCATGGGGTGAGGGAAGATTTTCTCATAATTGGAAGCCATAGCTATGGAACTGTCAACAAGTATGTCATTAGACAATATTTCTTAAGATTGTAATTACTATCAAAAGATATGCCAGTAAACACTAATTCCTAGGAATGGTTTTAAGTTAGATCTGTTTTTCTATTATATTCAAATTCCATTACTTTCAAAAACAAATTTGTAATTCAATACTCATCAAAGAATTAAGATGCATCAATCAACTCAAACGATATTTTATATAGTTTGTGACTGTAAATTTGATTCATTGCCATTTAGCCATGGTGACAATCAAGTGTATAATGAAATACACAGCTTGATGAAGGCTGATAGGTATTTTATTTACAGACTTTAGAGTAAATCCTAATCAGGGTTTGTAAATGATATTTTTTGGACGTTCATTAGTTGCATAATTGTGGCTCTACTAGTTATAAAGTGGTTCTTGCTATTAATAATGAGTTATTATTACTTATATCAACCACTTTTATAAAGTGGTAAAAGTGGTAAGGCTTACACTTATTGGAAATGAGCACATTTAATCATCTTTTAATTATAAATTCAAATCTCATGGTTAGTTGAAGATGTTGGCTTAGTCATCCTTCCAAATCAATGAATGAGATTTGATGTTCATATCTTCCTATCATTTTTAAATGCATCTGTTAACATGTTTACTTTTTCACATTTACCTAATCATATTAAAAAATTACTATCTAATCATGTGATTGACACTTTTAATAAATTTACTTGATATTAAAAATACTTTACTATTTACCTTTAACAACTTTATACTTGCATTACTGCTACGTTTCATTTTCTACATCAGTGGATGATGTGACTGTACTGAAAGAAGCGTGTAATTTTCTATATGCGTGGGTGATGCTAGGCGTTCTGAAACACAACACAAAGCACCCATGGTAATGTATAGAGACGAATAAATATCAAGGGCCTTTTACCAAGGCCATCATGCAGAAGGCGATGGATATCTGTAGCGGGAGCTGGGTGAGTTCACTGTATATTTTATGTTGCTGTAGTGAGTTCTGATGAAAATACTACCGATAAAAAGATACAGAATTGAAGGTGTTTTGTTTATTGCATTTTGCAGGTGAAAGCGGAGGAGAAAACAGTAAAAGAAGATACCAGAGATGCATAGTGCTATGGGGTGAGGGCAGATTTTCTCATAACTGGAAGCCATAACTATGGAACTGTCAACACTTATGTCACCAAACACTATTTCCTAGGATTGTAATTACTGTCAAAAGATATGCCAGTAAACACGAATTCGATTGGTTTTAGGTTAGATCCATTTTTCTATTATATTCAAATTCCATTACTTTCAAAACAAATTTGTAGTTCAATAATCATAAATAAATTAAGATGCATCAATCAATTCAGATAATATTTTGTATAGTTTGTAACTGTAAATTTGATTCATTGTCATTTAGCCATAGTGACAATCACGTGTATAATGAAATACACCGGGACATAATACACAGCCACAATTATGTAGTTGATGAAGGTTGATAGGTATTTTATTTACAAACCCTAGAGTAAATCCTAATTAGGGTTTGTAAATGATATTTTTATGGGTGTTCATCAGCCACATAATTGTGGTTGTGCTAATTTAATATGTTGTAAATATATTTTATTAAGTTTAGATTTTTTATTATGTTTTAATTTTTAATTATAATTTTAATTATCTTAAAACTATTTTGCTAGATACTTTGAAAGATGAATTTAACATTACTCTATAAACCTATATATATATATATATATATATAGATATAGATACGCAGATTAAATAGATAAGTTTACACTTATGATAAATTGTCAAAATTAATGTCTATTAATTGAGGATGAATTTTTAATATACATAATTTAATATGTTATAAAAATATTTTATTAAATTTAGATTTTTTTATTATATTTTAATTTTATCATGTTTACTTTTTCATTTTTACTAGACTGAGTTTTCAATTTCCACGGAACATAATTTAGCAAATCCATATAAGATTACTTCAATTTTGACATTTATTTATTCATTACTGTTTTTCAACATCTTACAGTGATAGCACTTGTAGTTATATTCGCATGGAAAGGAAGTGGAACGCCATCATTTTTATACAGTGATAGCACGTGTAGTTATATTAGAAGTGGAACACCGTGGGAACCTAATTTAGCAAATCCATATAAGATTACTTCAATTTTGACATTTATTTATTCATTATTGTTTTTCAACATCTTACAGTGATAGCACGTGTAGTTATATTCGCAGGGAAAGGAAGTGGAACGCCATCATTTTTATACAGTGATAGCACGTGTAGTTATATTCGAAGTGGAACACCATATGTTATATTTAAACATGATGTAGTTATATTTAAACCATATGTTACCAGGTGGAGTGTCCTGGCTCTCTCTCCTTACCAGGCTGCGCTGTTGATGCCACATTTCCATGCGTTTCAAATGCCACCCGAGTTTAATCTAATCTTAAACAACATAAATTGACACCTATGATTGGAATGTAAACCATAACATTGTGGTTCATGCCACGTTTAACCTTCTTTTCAAATACCACCCCCGTTCTCTCTCCTTACCGGGACTATTGATGCCACCATGTGTTTCAAATGCTGAAGCTTTAATATAATTTAAACCATATGTTACCAGGTGGACTGTCCTAGCTCTCTCTCCTTGCCGAGCAGGGTTGTTGATGCCACATTTCCATGCGTTTCAAATGCCACCTGAGCTTAATCTAATCTTAAACAATATATTACCAGGTGGAGCGCTCTCTCTCCTTACCAGGCAGAGGGTAGTTGGTTTTTAAAAATGGGTTACCAGGTGGTGCGTTATGGATCAATGGAGAGCTTGTGCATTATTTAATAACAAAAACGTGTGCATTTTTAATTCTGGTGCGCACATGTCCCTTCTAACTCTGTGTTATTCCTTTCATTTATTAATTTACCTCATTATTTTAATATTTAGATATATTTTCGATTTTATTTATTGATTAAACTATTTTATTTGCAGCTTCAGCAACATGCATCCACTTCTGTCAAAACCATCACTTGCCCCACAGTTCAACCCCGTGATATATACAATTCCTGTATGTCCGGACATATCCAAACAAACAATAGATCTTTGCGTAAATAAACGAGATTATGCCCAATTAAAAGTTGGCAGTAAACGTTTACCTCACTAGCTAGACAAAGTATACTGAAGGTTTTTATGTACTTAATCCAATTAAAAATGGACAAATATATTTATTATGATGGACTCTTCACACTATAGAGTTCGTATTGGATAGCTACCTGTCAAAAATTTCATTTCTGTGCTCCATGAATATTGAATAAGATGGGCTGGAGAATGGATACCAACGAAAAAATTGAACTGTACTTCTGGTGTGTTCACTTTTCTTTTTTCTTTTTGACTCTCAGAAAATGTGACTCGAAGATGCCCTTCTCCTTTTGCATGGCGACATCATCTTCAATGGGTAGTTTTTATTTGAAAGTACCAATACTAGGGCTTGCACTCATAATAACACACAGTAAATCCATAGTAATAGGTAACAAGCCGTATAACATTTTCTTATGAATCTCATGAATACGAACAGGTTTTTCCGAGACTTCATGAATCTCGTGAACACGCACAGGATTTTCCCGGACTAAACTTATCTCATGAACACGAATAGACATTTTTGGAATCTTACAAGAAAAGGTTGTTCTACAAGAACGTCTTCATATCTTCACTGCTTTTTTTGCATTGCCCATTTCAAATGCCATTTTAACCAGGAAACCAACAAGCTCAAGCTTCTGAGCAGCTATATCTGCTACAATATTCTAAAGTCCTTTCCCTGTAAACATCCTTAATCCATTTCATATGCTCGACTTTGAAAAATGTCCTCTTCTAATATGGAGCTTTTAATCAAAACTGAAAAAAAGTCCAACAGAATAGAAAAAAAATATTCTGTCACATTTTCTTAATTTTTGAATATTCTATGTACATTTCTGTAATCTATGCTATTTATTTTTCAATGCTAGAATGATTGTGAGTTGTAATAGTTAGAGTATTTGTGATATTTAGATTTATGTAATCTTTGAATATTCTGTCAACATTGATGATTTTTTAATTAGATGCTATTTATTTTTTAATGCAAGAATAATTCTGAGCTGTAATAGTTAGAGTATTTGTGATATTTAAATATTTTGTGATTTTTTAATATTCCATCATTGCAGAAGATACTCTACTTTAACAAGAGTTTATTATATTTACGCGAATTCGTTTAACCATATTCAATATTTTTTAACTTAAAAATGAATCTGCCTACTACTAAATAAACCTATTCCCAGATCAATGAAAAAGGTCAAGTGATGAACCCAATCCTCTCACGGTGGACATTCAAAGGCAATCAAAATTAAAAAGCTTCGCAATAGGCACTGCCAGAGCTATCTCTGGCGACTTCTATTCACCTTGACGACTTTGATTTTCCCTTCGGACTCCTATTCATTTCCACGACTTTGATTAATTCATAGTCGGGAATGGCTCGAACATGCCGAACGAAAATGAATGTTAAAAAACCTTGTCATGGGATCGTAAGACAAATGTTTAATGAAACATCCATGTATTAGGTATATTGATTAATGAAACATTCAATCGACAGACAATATTATTAAAAGCACTATGGTGTCCCCACTACTAAGACAAGAATAACAAGTTAATTTTATGAAATAGAACGGTTTTTATTATACAACATATATTCAAGAATAACAAAACCGATTATAGGAAAGATATTGGTGTTTATTAAACATTTTCAATTGACATAAAGAAAGTATTAACAAGGTGCAAATATGAAGTATTAGATATACTTGTTTTAAATGTAAGGTAAACTTTTCATGATTTGCAAGTATTAAGATGGACAGAGTTATTATTATGAATATATTTTATTAATTTAATATTAATAATAGAGCTTAAGCATTGTTATTATACATTATTTTCAATAAATGTGTATA
>JASDQU010278064.1:0-14799 GCA_032191745.1 Picea mariana | reverse complement strand
ATGAAGTGTATCCATGGCCTTTTTATAACATTCCTTTGAGCTATTGTTCAACTAGTTTGTAGTGTGTAAAGAGGCTAATTAGGGAATTTCTAGGTCTTTGACCAGCCATCCAGTCGAATCCAGTATAGATTTGAGTGTCAAATCAGCTTGGAAGATGAACCAAAAGTGGGTGGGAGGCCGACCACTCTCATAAATGCGTTGTTTCTCAGGTGCACGGCTTTTTGTGACAACAGTCGCGCATCGTGCACATGTGCGCGAATCGTGCATTTCTGTTTCACGCATGTGCATGCTCACCCAGTATCTTCATAGCGCCTTTCAATTTTTCACTATTTTTTTGTAGTTTTTGACCCTTTATGAATGCTTTTGTGTTAATTCAAGTCCATGGATGACTTCATAACTGTTTGACGATGCTGAATTCTTGTAACCATTTGCAGACAAAATTTCAGTGATAACCGTGTATTACTGTATATCTGTGTCTATGGTTGCATCTCTGATACATTTATGTTATATTATTGAATATCTGAAATATCTTTGTGCATTTCTTTATTATATCTCCACTCTCATTTCATGCCGAAAATAGTCCGGATCAGTGGTATCAAAGCAGGCTGCTCTTGATCGTTTTTCCAGTGCATGTCCCCGACGAGGTCCGAGTATAGCAAGTTGGGTCTCACGCTTGTCTCTCTTGAAGATAATCGCTCTCGCACACCCAAGAAACCCTCAATGGCGGAAGAAAAGAAAAACGATGGAGCATACGATCCTATCAATTTGTTGCTTAAGCAAGCTCTCACGCGACAGAGGGATGAAATGATGGAGAATTTTTCCCACATCCTTCAATGTCTGCCGATAACAACAGGCACATCTTCATCAAGTGGCCACTTTGGAGGCACCTCGCCTTTCAAGGTACAAGTTAATTTTGATTTTCTTGTATTTGAAGGACAGATAGACGCAGAAGCCTTAGAAAAATGGTTAACTCTGCTAGAAGGTTATTTCTCTGTTCACAATTTTTCCGACAAAGAAAAGATCACCTTCGCACTCCTTAAAGCTCTCCCTCATGTCAAACATTGGTGGGAAACTTACTGGGAGAAAAGTTCCATAGAGGAGTTGATGCAGGAGTATCGCAAGGGAGTGCAAGCATAGCCAGTAGCGAGACAACGCGGAGATAAGAGATAGCTGGAAAAGCACCGAGCACATTTTTTGAAAATGTTTTGGAATATTAATGAAGTCATTAAGTGGAGGCATGCTTGTATTATTGTAAAAGGACCTTGAGTGATCCGCTCTCATCCATAGTAGATATGAGCCTTTATGTGTAATGAATGTAGGTAGATATAATTTAATGCTTGGATTAGACAGTTTTAGAGCGTAAGAGGGAAACAAGATATAGACACCCTCATTGTGTAGTTGTAAGAGGATTATGAGCATAGAGCATAGAGAAGAGAGCAAAGAGCTGTAGTTGAAAACACCCATGTACAGAGATTTGAATTAATAGAAAGAGATTTGATTCAAATTCATGGTGCTGTATTTGTTCTTTGTGTATGCATGTTGAATGTTATGCTCATGGATGTTTACTTTCTGTTATACATTTTCTTTATATGCTTTGTATATGATTTCATGCTTTGTGTTTGAACTTTGAGAGAGAGTAAGGAATGAGTTTCAATTGTTTCTCTATCTAAGCCAGAGTTTTCCTACAAGGGGTGTAGTGAAGTTGTCCGCAAGGAGTGCGTTGACAAGAGTTCAGAGTTTTATCTCTGAAATATTAGAAGGGTTAACGTTGTTCTCATTCTTGTAGAAGTGCAAGTTGAGCACAGGAGCCGTGCAAGGAGTGTGCAGGCTGAGTAAAGTTCCAGAGTTTGCGAACCTGAGAAATTGTTGAAGGACTACTGTAGGGAGTGCGCAGAGTCGAAGGACTTCAATTCTTTGAAGTAATTTAAGGATTCGTCGCAAGGAGTGCGTGCAGGAGTCTTCTTTAAGACTCAGAGTTGGAGAAAGCTCAGGAGGGATAGGATCTTCGTGGTTGTCGAAGAAAATCACAGAATGTTGGTGCCTTGAGGCGTTGAAAGGAGGCATAGCAAGTTTGCATTGTAGGCGGGTAAGTTTCGTGGAGAAATACTTGGTTAAATTCTCAGGAATTGTCCAGGAAGAAACATACGGTCAGAATTCTTTGAGAAGAATTCGCGAAGTCACAAGAGCCGTCAGATCTTGTAGAGAAGTAGGAATGCTATGGTGAGCTTTCCTCAAGCGTAAGCTCATAAGAAATCAGGGCCATAGGATCCAAGTCAGCCAGGGCCATTGGATTGCTCGCAAAATCTCATTTCGGGGTTTCGTGAGTTGAAGGGTCGAAGGTTTTTCATTAAGGCTCGCAAAGTCACAAGAGGTGAGTATTGAAGTGGTGAGTGGATCAGAGTCGTCCATCTGGGAAGGATAGGTGGCAGAGATCTAGAGATCTCACAAATTCAGAGGTTTGTGAGGTGAGAGCCCAAAGATTGAGTACTCTAGATTGCAAAAGGAAAATTCCCAAAGGGAGGAAGAGACGTGTGTGTGGGGCCAGCTATCGGTGATGTGTATCGAGATTCATGCATCATCTTTTCAAAGAAGACAACACCCCGTTGACCTCTCATGTCTTAGGGGTTCGTGAGACAAGAGTTGGGAGTTCGACATCGAACCTCATGAAGTGGCAAGAAGCGAAAAGTGCTAGAGTTAGCTTAGCCAGTGGTCATGCGTGAAGGGCACTGACACAAGGGAGCTATACCTGTATCGACACTTCGGGTATCGTGGAACTGAGGAGAAAGAATCGAGAGCCTAGACTTGTGAACCCGTGAAGTCGCAAAGTTACGACAAGGAAATTGTGGTCGTCAATAGGTAAAGGGGCTTGCACCTAGTGCTATTCGCACAGGAGAGCTCCCGAAAAAGGACTTATGGATCAGTAACTTGTAGATTCTAGTAGGGAAACTGAAAGATCTGATTCGTCTTAGTATAAATAAAGAATGATCCTGTGAAGCGGACATCGACCGGAGGGCCGAGTGGGTCTACATCTGCACCATCCGGTATCAGAGCCTGATTCTTGTTTGTATATTTCAGGTAGGAAAAGAGAGAAGGAATTTCAACCATGCTGCTGAGGAGAAGAGACAGGTAAACACCCGATCTACTAGAGGATAGGGAAATGCCAAAAGGAAGGGGCAGGCAGGTGCATAATCCAGAAGTGGAAAGAGATCTGCATGACATTCGCGTCAGACTCGTGGATGTGGAAATAAAACAAAGGCACACAACTGATATTGGAGATGTTAGTGAGTCCGAAAGAGAAGATGACGTTGGACATGAAGAAGAAGAAATTTCAGCAGAAGATGCAACAAATGAACACTTGATTAGAGCTGTTGCAAGAATGAGTGCAAGAGCCAAAATGGACATTCCAGTTTATGAGGGAAACTTGGATGCTGAAGAGCTTATAGATTGGATTAGAGATTTGGACACATATTTTGAATTTGAAGATGTCGAAGAAGACAAGAAGGTCAAACATGCTGTCACGAGACTTAAAGGACATGCAACATTGTGGTGGAATGAACTGCAAGATGACAAACACTGCCAAGGTAAGCAGAAAATCAAGAGTTGGAATAGGATGATCGCAAAGATGAAAATGAAATTCATTCCCAGGGATTGTCAAATTTCTCTGTTTCGAAGGATGCAGAACTTGAGACAGAAGCTGATGACAGTGAAGGAGTACACTGAAGAGTTCTATAGGCTAAACATCAGAGCAGGTCATCATGAAAGTAATGATGAAAAGGTTTCCAGGTATATGAATGGACTGAGATATGAAATTCAGGATGAGATGAGCATGATGACCATCCGAATGGTGGAAGATGCTTGTCAAATGGCTCTAAAGGTAGAAGAGAAGCTGAGCTGAAAACAAGGTCAAAGAGGCCGAGGAAAAAGTCAAGCCAGGGGAAAATCAGTCGTCCAAGATAGGAATCAGAAGCCCAAGGAAGAATGGAAGAAACCTCAGGTTGAGAGAGGTGGAATCTCACAAAAAGGGCAATATGCTGGACAGAGAAGGCAGTATGCTGATCAGAGAGGAGAGTATGCTGATAACAACATTTTTCCTCGTACTAGAGGTAGAGGAAGAGGAAGAGGTGGAGTGATAAAATGCTTCACGTGTGGAAAGGTAGGACACAAGTCTTATGAATGTCCAGACAAGAATAAAGAGGAAGGAGAGACTCACATTGCCGAAGCACATAGGCGAAATGTTGAGGCAGAGGATGCTAAAGGCGAAAGATCGTTGATGATGCGAAAAGTTCTTTTGACACCAGATAAGGAAGTGGAGAGTTCGGTCCAAAGGAACAGACTTTTTCGGACTACATGAAAAACCAAGGACAGGGTATGCAAGGTGATTGTGGATAGTGGTAGCACAGATAATCTCGTTTCAACAGAGATGGTAGAAAAACTAGAGCTGGAGACAATTGATCATCCAAGCCCATACAGAGTTTCGTGGTTGCAAAAAGGACATCAGGTAAATGTCACTAAGCAATGTTTAGTTGAGTTTAAAATAGGAGGGTATAAAGATGAAATACTCTGTGATGTTATTCCTATGGATGTTTGTCATCTATTGCTGGGTAGACCGTGGAAATATGACAGGAATGTGATTCATGACGGGAGAATGAACACATACACCCTAGAGAAGAATGGGAGAACTCACATGCTGTTGCTGATCAAAGATAAAGAAATAAAACTGGAGGTGAGAAACACTGTACTTCTCATGAGTGGGAAGGAACTTCTTACAGAGGTTAAGAAGAAGGAGGAACCACAATTCATTGTGGTCACGAAGCCAAAGATTGTTTTAACCAGCACAAGGGTAGATGATTTACTAGAAGAGGTTTAGGAACTGCTAGAAAAGTTCGCTGACATAGTAGTGGATGAAATACCTTGTTCGTTGCCACCGATTAGAAGTGTGAGTCATCATATTGATCTCATACCTAGAGCTAGTTTACCAAACAAAGAAACATACAGATTGATGCCGCAGGAGAATGAAGAGGTCAAAAGACAAGTCCAAGATTTGTTGGACAAAGGTTTGGTCAGAGAAAGCTTGAGTCCGTGTGCTATTACGACAGTACTCAGTCCGAAGAAAGATGGAGGCTGGAGGATGTGTACTGACTCGAGGGAAATCAAAAAAATAACCATCAGGTACAAATTTCCATTGCCAAGGATGGATGATCTGATGGATTGTTTGAGTGGAGCCAATTTTTTTTCGAAGATTGATTTGAAAAGTGGATATCACCAGATTCGCATGAGGGAAGGTGACGAATGGAAGAAAACATTCAAAACCAATGAAGGGATATACGAGTGGCTTGTCATTCCATTTGGTTTAACAAACACACCGAGTACTTTCATAAGATTGATGAATGAAGTCCTGAAGGATTTCATTGGAAAATTTGTCATTGTGTATCTGGATGACATACTGATTTTCAGTAAAACAAAGGCAGAGCATCTGAAACATTTGGCTACAGTGATGAAGAGGCTACATCAAGAGAAGTTGGTGATAAACATGAAGAAATCCTCATTCATGAAGATAGAGCTCATTTATTTGGGGTTTGTTATTTTTGTAGATAAGTTGAGGATGGATCCAGATAAGGTGGAGGTAATCAAGAATTGGCCATCACCAAAGAGTATATTTGAGGTGAGAAGTTTTCATGGATTGGATAGTTTCTACCAGAAGTTCATCAGGAATTTCAGTGGAATTAGTGCACCGATGATGGACACAGTGAATAAGAGACACAAATCTTTTCACTGGATGGGAGAGGCTGAGAAAATTTTTAATTTGCTGAAAAGGAAAATTACAGAACAACCAATTCTGGTGTTGCCGGATTTCCAAAAGGCATTTCAGGTTAAATGTGATGCAAGTGGATTTGCAATAGGGGCAGTCTTGAGTCAAGAAGACATGCTGATAGCATATTTCAGTGAGAATCTGAATGAAGCCAAGATAAAATACTCCATGTATGATAAGGAATTCTATGCTATTATTCAGGCATTGAAAAAATGGAGACACTACTTGATTCCAAAAGAGTTTGTCTTGTATAGTGATAATCATGCATTGCAATTTGTGACTCAACAGGAGAAGTTGAATAAAAGACATGTTAAATGGGTTGAATATATGCAAAATTTCACTTTTGTGATTAAACATATTTCTGGAATTGCTAACAAAGTTGCTGATGCTTTGAGCAGGAAATGTTTGCTATTGCAGGAGTTCAGAGTCAAAACATTGGGTTTTGATGATCTCATGGACATGTACAGAGATGATCCAGATTTTAAAGAGGTGTCTGAAGCAGCTGAGAATCCAATTCTCAGGGATAGAAGCCAATGGGTAGAATACATGATCCAAGAAGGATTACTGTTTAAGGGTAATCAACTTTGTATTCCAAAATGCTCCATGAGGGAGAATTTGCTGAAGGAGAAACATAGTGGAGGATTGGCCAGAAATTTCGGTCATGAAAAGACGTTCGCAAAGTTGAATGAGTCATATTTTTGGCTAGTAATGTGAGCAGACATCAAAATATTCGTGGAAAGATGTAGAATTTGTCAACATTCAAAAGGAAAGAGGCAGAATGCAGGATTTTATCAACCGTTACCCATACCTGAGAGGCCGTGGGATGCACTCAACATGGACTTCATATTGGGGTTGCCAAGAACACAAAGAGGGTTTGACTCAATATTTGTGGGAGTGGATATATTTTCCAAAATGGCACATTTCATTCCATGTCAGAAAACCAGTGACACAACTCACATTGTGAATTTATTTTTCAAAGAAATCATTCGACTTCACGGCTTACCAAGGAGCATAGTTTCAGATTGAGACACTAATTTCGTAGGACACTTATGGAGAACCTTATGGAAGAATCTCGGAACAAACTTGTCATTTAGTTCAGCTTATCATCCTCAGACAGATGGGCAGATATAAGTCATAAACAAAAGTCTGGGAGACTTGCTGAGGAGCTTGGTGACAGAACACCACAGTCAGTGGGACAACATATTACCACAGGAGGAGTTTGCTTATAAGGACTCACTTAATAGGAGCACACGACAGATTCCATTTCAAATTGTTTATGGCATGCAACCAAGAGGAATTTCTAAGCTGAGGGATTCAGAACAGATTGCGACTAGGAGCACTAGTGCAGAAGATTTTGCAGAGGCGATGAAGGAACTTCACAGCCAGGTGAAGGAATGACTGTAGAGTTCGAGCCAAGAATATAAACAGAGAGCAGATCAACACAGGAGACAACTTCAGTTCAAATTTGGTGATTTGATCCTTGCACATTTGAGAAAGGAAAGGTTCCCGAGTGGAACATATAATAAACTGAAGATGAAGAAAATCAGACCATGTAAGGTCTTGAAGAAATTTGGGGCGAATGCATATGAGATTGAATTACCTGATGGGATCAGAATTTAGCCGATATTCAATGTATCAGATTTGTACCCTTATAAAGCTGAGGAAGCAGAAACAGGTAGTGAACAACCAGAGATTCAATGGACAAAACAAATGCCAGTTGCAGAAAATCTATAGATGGAGCGCATATTGGACAAAAGAGTTGGTAAGAGGACCAGGCGAAAGTAATACTTTGAATACTTGGTCAAGTGGAAGGGCCATCCAGTTGAAGACGCCAGCTGGGAGAATGAAGTAGAAATCCAGAAGCATGGGCAGACCGTGCGTGATCTCATGGACAGGAGCCCATGAAAATTTTCAAGCGAGGGAGTATGATGCAGGAGCATTGCAAGGACATGCAAGCATAGCCAGTAGCAAGACAACGCAGAGATAAGAGACAGCTGGAAAAGCACCGAGCACATTTTTTGAAAATGTTTTGGAATATTAATGAAGTCATTAAGTGGAGGCATGCTTGTATTATTGTAAAAGGACCTTGAGCAATCCGCTCTCGTCCATAGTAGATAGGAGCCTTTATGTGTAATGAATGTAGGTAGATAGAATTTAATGCTTAGATTAGATAGTTTTAGAGTGCAAGAGGGAAATGGGATGTAGGCACCCTCATTATGTAGTTGTAAGAGGATTATGAGAATAGATCATAGAGAAGAGAGCAGAGAGTTGTAGTTGAAAACATCCATGTACAGAGATTTGAATTAATAGAAAGAGCTTCGATTCAAATTCATGGTGCCATATTTGTTCTCTGTGTATGCATGTTGAATGTTATGCTCATGGATGTTTACTTTCTGTTATACATTTGCTTTATATGCTGTGTATATGATTTCATGCTTTGTGTTTGAAGTCTGAGAGAGAGTAAGGAATGAGTTTCAATTGTTTCTCTATCTGAGCTAGAGTTTTCCTACAAGGAGTGCAGTGAAGTTGTCCACAAGGAGTGCGTTGACAAGAGTTTAGAGTTTTATCTCTGAAATCTCAGGAGGGTTAACGTTGTTCTCATTCTCATAGAAGTGCAAGTTGAGCACAGGAGCCATGCAAGGAGTGCGCAGGCCGAATAAAGTTCTAGATTTTGTGAACCTGAGAAATTGTTGAAGGACTACTATTGCAGGGAGTGCGCAGAGTCGAAGGACTTCAATTCTTTGAAGTAATTGAAGGATTCACCACAAGGAGTGCGTGCAGGAGTCTTCTTTAAGAATCGGAGTTGGATAAACCTTAGGAGGGATAGGATCTTCACAGTTGTTGAAGAAAGCACAGAAGGTTGTTGCCCTGAGGCGTTGAAAGGAGGAGTAGCAAGTTTGCATTGCAGGAGGGTAAGTTTTACAGAGAAATACTTGGTTAAATTCATAGGAATTGTCTAGGAAGAAACGAACGATCGAAATTCTTTGAGAAGAATTCACGAAGTCACAAGAGCTGTCAGATCTTACAGAGAAGCAGGAACATTATGACGAGCTTTCCTCAAGTGTAAGCTCAGAAGAAATCAGGGCCGTAGGATCCAAGTCAGCCAGGGCCATTGGATCGCTCGCGAAATATCATTTCAGGGTTTCGTGAGTTGAAGGGTTCAAGGTTTTACATTAAGGCTCGCAAAGTCGCGAGAGGCGAGTAGCGAAGTGGCGAGTGGATCAGAGCCATCCATCTAGGAAGGACAAGTGGTAGAGATCTATAGATCTCGCGAATTCAGAGGTTTGCGAGGTGAGAGCCCAAAGGTTGAGTACTCTAGATTGTGAAAGGCAAAGTCCTGAAGGGGCGAAGAGACATGTGTGTGGGGCTAGTTATCAGTGATGTGTATCGGGATTCGTGCATCATATTTTCAAAGAAGTCAACACCCTGATGAACTCTCGTGTCTCAGGGGTTTGTGAGATAAGAGCTGGGAGTTTGACATCGAACCTCACGAAGCGACGAGAAGCAAAAAGTGCTAGAGTTAGCCTAGCCGGTGGTCATGCGCGA
Source organism: Picea mariana (assembly GCA_032191745.1). Classification (NCBI taxonomy): domain Eukaryota; kingdom Viridiplantae; phylum Streptophyta; class Pinopsida; order Pinales; family Pinaceae; genus Picea; species Picea mariana. Next base: position 5,444 of record JASDQU010278064.1, on the reverse strand, counting down.
AGGGTGCTGACACAAGGGAGCTATACCTGTATTGACACTTCGGGTATCGTGGAATTGAGGAGAAAGAGTTGAGAGCCTATAATCATGAACCCGCGAAGTCGCGAAGTTACAACAAGGAAATTGTGGTCATCAGGAGGTAAAGGGGCTCACGCCTAGTGCTATTCGCATAGGAGAGCTCCCGAGAAAGGACCTGTGGATCAGTAACTTGCAGATTCTAGTAGGGAAACTGAAAGAGCCGATTCGGCTCAGTAGAAATAAAGAACAATCCTGTGAAGAGAACGTCGACTGGAGGGCTGAGTGGGTCTTCATCTGCACCAGGTGTCTGGAATATATGGGGCTGATCCCACTTGGGATTTTTTTGTGGATGCGGTAAAAGAATAGTATTACCCTGTTGGCAACTATGAGGACCGATACATGAAATGGGCCACACTATGGCAAGAGAGGGGCCAAACAGTTCCGAAGTTCACTAATACCTTCTATACCTTGCGCACCAAGCTGGGTATCAAAGACTTCGAGTGACATTTGGTTTTGAAATACTGTGGGGCTCTACACAGATACATCCAGACTGAAATGGATTTTCTGGACATCTCATCACTCGGTGCTGCTTATCGATATGCTATTAAAATTGAGTAGAAATCTAAGCACCAGAACAAATGAGAGTTCAGGTCTGCAAATCCACAACAAACAAAGTATGAAAAAGATGGCCCTAACAAACAGTCTCTCGAAAACCAAACCAAGACACAGGAAAAGAAGGGTCACGGGAAGACAAAGAGGGACACTAGAAAATGGTGCGAATTCCACAAAAGCCCCTGACACAACACCAATGAATGTCGCTCAAAATAGTCATTGGTGGCTGAGATCAAAGACAAGGAGCTGAACCCTGATTCAGAATCTGATTCTGAAAGTACCGGTAAAGGACATATCATTGATGCAGACCCCACTGCTATTGTCGCGATCGCAAAAATTCAACCAGAAGAAACAACAGATCCTGAAGAGGGGGAGAGCCTTTTTCATTCACAGATGTGGGTGAAGGGGAGCCTGTTGCATTTTATTGTTGATAGCAGAAGCCAAAAAAACCTCATCTCAGCAAAGGTCGTCAAATAGTTGGGATTGTCGACAACACCACAATCATAGCCATACAACATCGGGTGGCTTCGCCAAGGACGAGATCTCTGTGTCAGCCAACAATGTTGATTGTCATATGGCATCCAACCCTTCAAGGATGAGGTATTATGTGATGTTTCCCCACTAGATGTCTATGATGTTCTCTTTGTGCCAACCATATATGTGGAAGCGCCACGCTGTTTATGAGTCTCGACCCCACAGTGTCATTGTTTCTCTAGGGGGTCGTCTCTACAGAATACCAGAGGTAGTTCCGACTACTATTCCACCTAAAATGTATCGCAAGGTAGTATCTCATACTACAAAATTCAGCTTCTTCACAGTCTGTTCAAAAGGGGAACAAAAGAACAATGCAACCACTACAACCTCACCCCAAGCACCTGCTATCCAATAGAAGAAGGTTGACAAGGTTGTAGAAAAGTGAAAAGATTCCTTCTGCACACTGTCCTCTCATGTATCCCGACTTGTTGAATGGCCTCAGCCTCAATAGGTTCGTGACAAACTTCCACAAACCGAGCAACACGATGTCTCCAACAAGACAAACAACTAAACAAGATGTAGATTCAACAAACACTTTTCCCTCTCCCCCGGGAACTTAATGTAATGGAGACCATTGCTTCCTAAGGAGGGAGGATTGATCCAGATGGATATTGGTGGCCACCCACCTTTTCCAAATGGCTCAAAATAGTTTTCTGGCAATTTTGGCAATTTACTATTTTTAGCAGGTTTTAACTTCTGGGGCCATTTTGAGGGTCCGAATGAAGGTTTTTCGAGATCGAGGTTCTCAACGATAGCCAAAGGCATGATTGATCCTGCAAAATGAATCTTGTTGATGATACCTTTCCAACGAGCTATCACACACCTAAAATGAATATCGTATGCAAAAGTTACGACCCCAGGAAGTTGATGTACTCACTTACCGAAATGGGGCCCACATGACTTTTGGCGCTTCATCTCCTAGGGTTAGGTTTTTGGATGTATAGGACTTTTTGCATTCCTGTTTATTATAAAAGGGCCTTCAGAGCCTCATTGTAATCATCTTCTTGCAAATGCGAGTAGTCGTCACATCTCTTCTCAGATTTAAGTTGCCACCATTCCAGCGAGTCTTTCACTCTGTATTTTTACAGTCTCTGTACATTTATTTGATTAATAGAAATCATGTATTACTGTATACATGTGTCTATGGTTGCATCTATGATACATTTATGTTATATTATTGAATATCTACAATATCTATGTGCATTTCTTTATTATATCTCCGCTCTCATTTCATGCCGAAAATAATCCGGATCAGTGGTATCAGAGCAGGCTGCTCTTGATAATGTTTTAAGTACATGTCCCCGACGAGGTCTGAGTATAGAAATTTGGGTCTCGAGCTTGTATCTCTTGAATAAAATCTCTCTCGCACACCCAAGAAACTCTCAATGGTGAAATAAAAGAAAAACAACAGAGCAAACGATACTATCAATATGTTGCTTGAGCAAGCTCTCACGCGACAGAGGGAAGAAATGATGAAGAATTTTTCCCACATCCTTCAACGCCTGCCGATAACAACAGGCACATCTTCATCAAGCGGCCACTTTGGAGGAACCTCTCCTTTCAAGGTACAAGTTAATTTTGATATTCCTGTATTTGAAGGATAGATAGATGTAGAAGCCCTAGAAAAATGGTTAACTCTACTAGAAGGTTATTTCTCTGTTCACAATTTTTCCGACAAAGAAAAGATCACCTTCGCATTCCTTAAAGCTCTCCCTCATGTCAAACATTGGTGGGAAACTTACTGGGAGCAAAGTTCCACAGAGGAGTCTGGAATATATGGGGCCCATCCCACTTGGGATTTTTTTGTGGATGCGGTAAAAGAATAGTATTACCCTGTTGGCATCTATGAGGACCAGTACATAAAATGGACCACACTACGGCAAGAGAGGGGCCAAACAGTTTAGGATTTCACCAATACCTTCTATACCTTGTGCACAAAGCTGGGTATCAAAGACTCCGAGTGACATTTGGTTTTCAAATATCGTGGGGCTCTACACAGATACATCTAGACTGAAATGGATTTTCTGGACATCTCATCACTCGGTGCTGCTTATCGATATGCTATTAAAATTGAGTAGAAATTTAAGCACCAGAACAAACGAGAGTTCAGGTCTGCAAATCCACAACAAACAAAGTATGAAAAAGATGGCCCTAACAAACAGTCTCTCGAAAACCAAACCAAGACACAGGAAAAGAAGGGTCACGGGAAGACAAAGAGGGACACTAGAAAATGGTGCGAATTCCACAAAAGCCCCTGACACAACACCAATGAATGTCGCTCAAAACAGTCATTGGTGGCTGAGATCAAAGACAAGGAGCTAAACCCTGATTCAGAATCTGATTCTGAAAGTACCGGTAAAGGACATATCATTGATGCAGACCCCACTGCTATTGTCGTGACCGCAACAATTCAACCAGAAGAACCAACAGATCCCGAGGAGGGGGACCACCTTTTTCATTCACATATGTGGGTGAAGGGGACCTCGCTGCATTTTATTATTGATAGCGGAAGCCAAAAAAACCTCATCTCAGCAGAGGTCATCAAACAGTTGGGATTGTCAACAACACCACACCCGCAACCATACAACATTGGGTGGCTTCGCCAAGGACGAGATCTCTGTGTCAACCAACAATCTCGATTGTCATATGGAATCCAACCCTTCAAGGATGAGGTATTATGTGATGTTTTCCCACTATATGTCTGTGATGTTCTCTTGGGCCAACCATATATGTGGAAGCACCACGTTGTTTATGAGTCTCGACCCCGTAGTGTCATTGTTTCTCTAGGGGGTCGTCTCTACAGAATACCAGAGGTAGTTTCGACTACTATTCCACCTAAAAAGTCTCACAAGTTAGTATCTCATACTGCAAAATTTAGCTTGTTCACAGTCTATTCAAAAGGGGAACAAAAGAACACTGCAACCACTACAGCCTCGTCCCAAGCACCTTCTATCCAACAGAAGCAGGTCAACAAGGTTGTAGAAAAGTGAAAAGATTAATTTTGCACACTGTCCTCTCATGTATCCCAACTTGTTGAATGGCCTCAACCTCAACAGGTTAGTGACAAACTTCCACAAACCGAGCAGCGCGATGTCTCCAACAAGACAAGCAGCTCACCGAGATGCAGATTCAACAAATGCTTTTCCCTCTCCCCCAGGAACTCAACACAATGGAGACAATTAATTCCTAAGGAGGGAGGATTGATCCAGGTGGATATTGGTGGCCACACACCTTTTCCAAATGGTTCAAAATAGTTTTCCAGTAATTTTGGCAATTTACTATTTTTAGCAGGTTTTAACTTTCGGGGCCATTTTGAGGGTCCGAATGAAGGTTTTTTGAGATTGAGGTTCTCAATGATATTCAAAGGCATTATTTAGCCCCCAAAATGAATCTCCTCGATGATACCTTTCCAACGAGCTATCACACGCCTAAAACGGAGATCGTATGCAAAGGTTATGACCCCGGGAAGTTGATGTACTCACTTACCCAAACGGGGCCCACATGAATTTTGGCGCTTCATCTCCTAGGGTTAGGTTTTTGGATGTCTAGGAGTTTTGGCATTCTCGTTTATTGTAAAAGAGCCTTCAAAGCCTCATTGTACTCATCTTTTTGCGAATGCAAGTAGTCGTCACATCTCTTCTCAGAGATAAGCTGCCACCATTCTAGCGAGTCTTTCACTCTGTATTTTTACAGTCTCTGTACATTTATTTGATTAATAGAAGTCATGTATTACTATATATATGTGTCTATGGTTGCATATCTGATACATTTATGTTATATTATTGAATATCTGCAATATCTCTGTGCATTTCCTTATTATATCTCCGCTCTCATTTCGTGCCGAAAATAATCTGGATCAGTGGTATCAGAGCAGGCTGCTCTTGATCGTTTTTTCAGTGCATGTCCCCGACGAGGTATGAGTATAGCAATTTGGGTCTCGAGATTGTCTCTCTTCAAGGAAATCCCTCTTGCACACCCAATAAACCCCCAATGGAGAAAGAAAAGAAAAACGACGGAGCAGACGATCCTATCAATCTGTTGCTTGAGAAAGCTCTCATGCGACAGAGGGACGAAATGATGGATAATTTTGCCCACATCCTTCAACGCCTGCTGATAAAAACAAGCACGTCTTCATCAAAAGAACACCTTGGAGGCACCTCGCCTTTCAAGGTACAATTTAATTTTGATATTCCTGTATTTGAAGGACAGATAGATGCAGAAGCCCTAGAAAAGTGGTTAACTTTGCTAGAAGGTTATTTCTCTGTTCACAATTTTTCCGACGG
>JASDQU010278061.1:0-14952 GCA_032191745.1 Picea mariana | reverse complement strand
TTGAGGAGTGCTCTTTGCTGGTTCTAGATGAACACCAGGGTTCCTTTTATCCTATTCCTCCTTTTTTTTTTGTATCATCTACCTCATGTGCAACATATTCTACAGAAGGGATCTTCACTGGTTCTTATGTAGCAGTGGGATCTTGGGCTTCTATATTTTCGTCTTTATATAAATAGGTATCAGGGAGGGAAATAATCCCTTATCCTATATTTCCTTATGTTGTTTCTTGTGTGTTAGCACCGACCTATGTATCCATTCCCTCAGTGGTTTCCTGAATGGTGTCTTTTGTTGGTTCTTGTGTGATAATGAAGGGTTCCATATCTGTGATTTTATTTACTTGCAAGTCGTTTTCCTTCACTGGTTCTTGTGTGTTAGTGAAGGGTTTCACTTCTTTTTCTTCCTTTATTTCCTAGTCCTCCTTCTAGGCTTTGTCTTTCATCTCAACATTTTTCCTCCTCTTATGTTGATTTGCAACTCCATGGTTGGTTCTTCATTTCCTTGGAATGGGGGTTTGCCTAATTTTAAACCCTCAAACTCTCTTTGTAGAGGGTTTGGTGGCGATTACCTCAATATCATCATCATGGTCTTCTTTCACTGTATTTGCAGTGAGCTATTCCCTTTTCCTAGTTTTCCTTTAGGATGTCTTTGATGGAGGAGTTGCAGCAATTGGGCTCATTGTATCCTCGGTATTGTTAGTAACCTAGTTGTAACATCCCTGGGAAAGCACAGATCGGGTAATGCTACTACGTGAAATAAGACTTATATAATACATGCATTTTAATGAATTTTAAACACATAATCACAATAATCACTAAATTATCTCTATCATACAGAATCAATAGGAACAATAGTAATTCATATATGCAATGGAATACATGATAATCATTCAAGCATCACAAACATGGATAACATGTAAATGAATAACATTAATGATACTTATCTTTTCAACTGGATTAACATCACCAACTATGTGCAGACCTTCCATGGACCTCCCAGCCTTAGACCACACTACTCATCATGCTCAGTAGTGGTTCACCCCCGAGCTCAGACTAAGCTCCACCTAAGGAAAGGGAATCCTAAACTAGGCTGAGGCTACAGGAAAACTGCACAGTGCAACCGGAAGGATTTTCTCTAGGAGCCTTCTTAAGCCCACTACTCATGAACTCTCATCCCCCACATGCCTATCCCACCCAAGAGTATACACCTTCACTGTCACACAGTCCATTAGTTGCTTCACCTCCCTCTCTGGGTCTTGGCAACAGGCCAGATCGGGAATTCTCATAGCTTCGTAGCTGGTGCTGGACTCTCTCTGGGAGAAAACCACTTCCCAACAAACTCTCTCACCTGGAGAGAGTTTCTCATAGGCCTAAAAACCTACCTCTTGTACCAGGGGCCTGTCAACCCACTTCTTCATCCACTTTTGACTCAGCTCCAGCAGGGTACGAGAGACAACAACAAGAACTACTCAAAACAACTTAGGAAAAATGAAGGAAACAACCCAAACAGACAAGGTATGAGCTCATCTCTGTGATTGTGGATAGACTAGGTTCACGGAAAAATCACATAGGTCAGCTTCAAGGATCAGGTTTTTAGGAGATGCGTGTCAATGCACAGGTCATTCGTGGAGGCTCATAGTTAACAATTCCATAGGTGCGTGAGGGGGAGAGGTCGATCATAGATCTCCCATGGAGTTCACAGAGGATTAGGTGGACTGGAAAGCCCACCCCTCAACACAACTGACGCTTCAGCTTTTAACTACATGCGCCCAGGTCGAAACTTGTCTTCCTTGATATGCATGTGTTCCCTTTTGCACACCTTCCTTTTCCCGGGACTTAGGATAAAAACATGACTTTCACATAGTTTTGGAATAATAAAAAATTATTATTCTCAAGGACTTACACCCCTAAGCTTAGCCCTTCTTTCCAGCCTTTCATCCCCCTTTCCCTTACCCAGCTTGTTGAAGCTTAGTCCCCCATCACTCTTTCTTCGTAGTCAATCTGCATGCAACAATGTTTATATTTTATTAATGATCTGCATAATTACATATACAAGGTCGGGCTCATTGGCCTTGGCATATGGCTCACTAGTCTAATAAACACATAAGCCTCTCATCTTATAACCACTTGGCTCACCAGCCTAATAAACACATAATCCTCTCAGCTTATAACCACTCGGCTCACCAACCTATAAAAAAAATTACAACTCAGCAGGGGTTCAGCCTTGGGGTATTACAATTCCCCTCCCCTTACTTTTGCACTATCCCCAGTGCAACTTTTACACAACATCAGCAAGATTTCCAAAATATTCCAAAATATGTGGATATTTTGCCTGCATAGCATCTTCATGCTCCCATGTTGCGTTCTTAGGATCGTACCAGGTCCACTAGACCTTTACAAGCCATATGGCTCGATTTCGGAGTTGCTTGTTCTTCCGGTCCAATATGTGTACTAGACACACCTGCAAGAGGCCTTCTTGCTCCACCTGGATCACATTCCAATGAATCACATGATTAGGATCAGGTATATATTTCTTAAGTAATGAAACATGAAACACATTATGTACATTCATGGATGCAGGAAATGCAATCATATAAGCAACTGGCCCAATCCTTTCTAGGATTTCAAATGGCCCACAAAATCTGGCTGCCAACTTGGAGCAGTTTCTCATCTTCATAGAACTTCTATTAGCTTTCGCTTTCAGGAAAACATGGTCACCCACTTTAAACTCTATGTGGGTTGTGTTCTTATCAACATAACATTTTTTTCTATCTTGGGCAGCCTTCAAATTATGCTTAATATTTATCATTTGTTCTTCCATTTCCTTGAGAAACTCTGACCCAACTACTTCCCTATCAGATGGGTTATCCCAGCTTACTAGGGTGTTACACTTTCTATTTTAAAGTGCTTCAAATGGGCTCATCTTCAGTGATGCTTGATACCCATTGTTGTAGGTGAATTCTACCAAGTGTAGGTAGTCTTCCCATTTAGATGGTTTGTCCATCACATACATCCTTAGCATATCTTCTATCACTTGGTTCACCCTCTCGGTTTACCCATCAGACTCAAGTTGATAAGCAGTGCTAAAATTCAGATTCGTTTCAAACCCTTTGAATAACCCTTTCCATAATTTTGAGGTAAATTTCGGGTCTCGGTTAGACACAATTGTCTTGGGGACATTGTGCAATCGTGTAATTTCCCTCATAAAGATATAGACAACATTAGCTACCTTGTAAGTAGTCTTTAATGGAATAAAATGGGCATCTTTTGTAAGCTTGTCCACCACCACCATGATTGAATCATGTTGCTTGCCGGTTCTGGGCAGTCTTGTGATGAAATCCATTGACACCACTTCCCACTTCCACTCAGGGATGTGAAAAGGCCGCAACAATTCTATGGGGTGCCTATTCTCAGCTTTAACCTTCTAGCACTCCATACATATAGTGATGTAATCTGTAATTTATTTCTTCATACCTGGCCAAAAGTAATGGCTCTTGACTACTACCACGATTTTCTGATATCCAGGGTGTCTAGCATAAGGTACATTATGCATTTCCTTCAAAATCATAAGTTTCAATTCCTGGATATTAGGTACATAAACTATGTTTTTGTACTAGTGTGTTGCATCAACTCCAAACTTATAATCTTCCGCTCCTTGTAGCACCTTACCTTGTTGTAGCTTTGCTACCAATTCCATGTATTGCAAGTCTACACTTGCAGCTTCCAAAATTTTGTCTTTAATGTCAGTTTGGTACATGATAATGGTTGTAGCATGTAGTTCATGCACTCCCCTGCTGAGTGCATCAACCACTTTGTTCTCTTTTCCTTTGATATTCTTAATATCAAAGTCATACTCACAAAGGAACTCTAACCATATACTCTTCCTAGCATTTAAGGTTCGCTGATCAAACAAATACTTTAGACTATTATGGTTTGTCCTCAATTCAATCCTCTTTCCCATGAGGTAATTCCTCCATTTATTTAGAGCATGAACTATGGATGTCAACTCCAAATCGTGAGTTCCATAGTTCTTCTCATGCTCTTTCAATTTTCTGGACTCATAACATATTACAAATCCATTCTTACTGAGGACTCCTCCCAATCCTTCTTTGCATGCATCTGTTATTTCATTAGGGTATGCAATCCTCAGGATTGGAGCACTGGTTAACAATTGCTTCAATCGCTGGAAGCTTCTCTCACATTCTTTTGTCCATTGAAACTTCTTCTCCTTACTTTATAAAAAAGTGATGGGGTGAGCTATCTTTGAGAAACCTATGATGAACCTTTTGTAATATCCATCTAGACCCATAAAGGATCTGACTTCTATTACATTATTTGACATTTACCATTCTCTGATGGATTTTATCTTCTCAGGATCCATGACTATCCCATCCTTTGAAATGATATGCCCCAAGTAATGGATCTTCTTTTGATAAAACAAGCACTTGCTCAATTTGGCATATAGCAAGTGCTCTCTTAGCACTTGCAACACCATCTTCAGATGATATTCATGCTCTTCCTCTGACTTGGAATACACCAGGATGTCATCCAAAAATACTATGAAAAAATTGTCAAGATAATCCTTGAATACACCATTCATTAGGGACATAAAGACAGTGGGTGCATTTGACAACCCAAACAGAACCACTATGAATTCATAATGACCATACCTTTTTCTGAAGGCGGTCTTGCTGATGTCTTCATCCTGTATTCTTACCTAGTGATATCCTGATCTAAGATCTATTTTTGAAAATATCTTAGCATCCTTCAACTGATCAAAGAGGTCATCGATCCTTGGTAGAGGATACTTGTTCTTAATAGTCACTTTGTTCAATTGTCTGAAATCGATAAACAATCTCAATGTCCCATCCTTCTTCTTCACAAACAAGATTGGGTCACCCCAAGGTGACACACTTGGGCATATATACCCCTTCTTCAGAATATCTTCAAGTTGCAATTGCAGTTCTTTCAGCTCTGGCATACTCATTCTATAAGGAGCTTTTGATACTGGAGCTTCTCCAGGCATCAGGTTCACAGAGAAGTCAGTATCTCTTTTCAGAGGTAGTCCAAGTACCTCCTGAATTATATACTCAAACTCCTTTAGTATTGCATGGTCTTCAATATTTGACACCTTGTCGCTAGGTTTTTCCTCCACATGGGCTGCAAATAATTGAAAACCTTTCCTGTAGCACTTCTTCAGCTGCATTACTGAGATTTCTTTGACAACAACTGCCCTTGGGATTCCCTGCACTTTTCTTAGGTTTCCCTCCTCATCCAGGCAAGTAAAAGCCTTGTTACGATAGTCTAAGATGACATGGTGCTAGTCCAACCAATCCATCCCAATCAAACATTCATAAGAACATAAAGGTAATATGTTTAGTTCATCCCTTATGCTCATTCCATTCATGTCCACTGGACAAGACTTAACTAGTTCAACAACCTTTCTCTTGGCTCCAGTAGCTAACTGCACTAACCAATATTTTCCATGCTTTCTCATTGGAAATTGCAAAATCTCCACCATCCTAGGGTCTATATAACTATGACTATCCCTTAATTAATTAAAATAGTAAAGCGATGGTTATTGATCATAACTTCAACTTCAATCATGTGCGACTGATATTCTGCTTTCTTGTTGTCCAAGCTTACATAGATCCTGGGTACTCTACTTCCCATGTCCTCTATTGTTTCAACTTGCTGAACATTATGGACAACTCTCACTTTGCCATTTTTGTGGGGACAATCTCTGTACTTGTGGTTTCCTTGACAGCCCCAACATTGAATGGGCGTCTGCCTTGGCCTTTGTCCCCCTATGTCAGCCATTCTTGGCTCTTGAAATGATGGATTTCCTTGAGGAATGTTTCTGAAAAAGGGAGGTTTGTTTCCCTTCTGCCTCTACTCCTTCTTGAACTTCTTCTGGTCATCCCAAGCCTTCCGAAAAGTGGGATTTCCTCTTTTCTTCTCATATAAGCATTTCGCTCTTCTTATCATTTCATCCATATTTTTTGGGATGGAACATACTTCAAAAACTCCAAAAGCCTTCGTTCATATTCATCCATGGTCATGCTGCCCATATCGAGTTCAAAGAACTCCTTCATCTTCCAGTCATAATATCTTTTAGTTAAGTATTTCTTTTCAAAATAATTCTTGAATTCTTTCTAGGTAACATCCTTCTCTTTAATGTGTTGCACCTACACCAGTTGATCCCACCACATGGATGCTTTTCCTTTCAGTTGATACATTGCAATTCTCCCTTCTGCATGAGAGGAATAATTCTACAGTTGGAAATATTTCATCTTTCCAAGCAACCATGTCTCGATGTCTTCCTCCTTCTGGTGTTCTCCATCAAACATGGGAGGTTTAATCTTGTTCATTTCTCCCTTCAGTTCATACACTCCAGATCTCCTATGTTTTTTGGTAGGAGATGGGATTGAACTACTATGTGCTTCCTTATTGGAATGTTTTAGGGAGTGATGACGATGTCTGCTAACACTCCTAGATATTATTTTCCTCTCAAGGGATCCACAACTCACAGTTTTTCTTGAATAACTCTCCTTATCAATCTTCTTTTCGATCCTTTCCAGGCTTTGCATCAGCTTGAGGTTGAATTCACTCAGTTGCTCTTTAGATTTCATGAGCTTCCTATGATATTCTCGGTGAGTCTAGGCATCCTTCTTCAATCGTTCAATAATTTTCATCATGTGCCCTTCCTTATCTATCTCCTCTCCATGCCCATTAGAGTTCGATCCTTCAACTCCCAAATGGACATCCATTGTTTTTACTTCAATATCTGAACTGGAAGTGTTTTGTGCCTCTACCATTTCTTTTCACTCAGTGGAAACTATGTTTGGTTTTGTCCCTCATTAAAATCTACAAACACAACATGCAAACAACCATAATATGTCAGGCCATCATTCCTTAACAAATCCTACATAATTCATAAACAAAACTGATTTAAGAAAACTTTCAATCTCCATTTTCTTTCCAATCTCTTCCCTGCTCTGTAATGTTTGGGCACTAGCCCCTTTCTCTCAGTCCCCAACCCATGTGATCACAGTCCATGACCAAGCGCTAGATCACTAAGTGCTACTCAGGCCTTCATCCTTGAGAAGATTTCAAAGCGCCACACAACTATCTCTTGGAGTTCCGATTACCGAACCCACAAAACATGTGGATCAATGATCCACGTCTACCCAACATCGAACGACTGATACCCATAGTGTAACATCAAAGCTTCGGGACTTCGAAAGTTTGGAGCTTCGGGACTTCGTAAGTTCAAAGATTTGGGACTTTGGAAGTTCTCACATTTACTTCTTTCCCATCTTTTGAATTCCAAAATTCCGAACTTCTTACCTCGGGTCCACGTGGTACAAAAATCACCAACCCAGGTGGTGGCATGTGGCATGCCTAGGAAGGTCCATGTCACCCTTGGTTATGTCATATAGCCCCACCACGTTCACTTTTCACTTCGGAGCTTCAAGCTTTGGAAGTTCGTACATCAACACATCCCACTTCTTCCAATCGTCGAACTTTTGAATTTATGATTTTCTCTTGTGCTTGATCCAATGGTCAATCTCTTTTCATCTGATCTATGGTGTAGATCTTCACCGTGACTTTGGAGCTTCAGGCTTCGAAATTTCATGCATCAACACATCTCACTTCTCTCGATTGTCAAACTCCAAAATCATGACCTTCCATGAGATCCAACGATAGGGATTCTCCCCAAATCCATGATGTATATTTCCTCTGAGACTTCAGAGCTTCAGGATTTGGAATTTTGTGCATCAGCGTATCTCACTTCTACCAATTTCCAAAATCTGAAAGGATTCCAGGATAACCCTCCTGCACCTTCTCCAGATATGACATTCGTAAATAATTTCCCTTCCTTCCAAAAAGATCCTATGGCTCCAACACCTCAAGTGTTGAGCTCTCTCTCTCTCTCTTTGTGGACAAATATCGTTTCATTTGTTATTTTATGCTACCGCTACTCCTCCTAAGCTTTGTAACATGGCCAAGTAACACCTTGGCACTTAGAAACTTTTTAAGGTTCAAATTTGGTTCCTTCGAACACCATTTCCACTCGCAACGTTGGGTCTAGAGACCACTTATCCGGCCCATCCAGGCTTAGTGTTGAAACCTTGGCTCTGATATGAAAATGTAACATCCTCGGGCAAGAACAGATCAGGGAATGCTACTATGCATAATAAGACTTATATAATACATGCATTTTAATGAATTTTAAACACATAATCAGAATAATCATTGAATTAATGCTATCATACAAAATCAATGGGACCAACAGTAATTCATATACGCAACGGAATACATGATAATCATTCAAGCATCACAAACATGGATAACATGTAAATTAAGCACATAAATGATACTTATCATTTCAACTAGAGTAACACCACCAACTATGTGCAAACCTTCCACAAACCTCCTAGCCTTAGACCACACTCCTCATCATGCTCAACAGTGGGTCACCCCCTGAGCTGGGACTAAGCTCCACCCAAGGCAAGGGAATACTAAACTAGGTTGAGGTTATAGGAAAAATGCATAGTGCAACCAAAAGGATTCTATTTAGGAGGCTTCTTATGCCCACTACTCATGGACTCTCATCCCCCACATGCCTATTCCACCTGGGAGTATACACCTTCACTGTCACACAGTCCATCGGTTGCTTCACCTCCCTCTCTGGGTCTCGACAATAGGTCATATCGGGAATTCTTAGAGCTACGTAGCTGGTGTTGGACTCTCTATGGGATAAAACCACTTCCCAACAAACTCTCTCACCTGGAGAGAGACGCTCATAGGCCTGACAACCTACCTCTTCTACCATGGGCCTGTCAACCCGCTTCTTTAGCCACTTTTGACTCATCTCCAGTAGGGTACGGGAGACAACAATGACAACTAGTCAAAACAACTCAAGAAAAATGAAGGCAGTGACCCAAACAGACAAGGTATGAGATTGACTCTACGATTGCGGATAGACTGGGTTCATGGAAAAATCACATAGGTTGGGTTCATGGATCAAGTTTTCAGGAGATGTGTGTTAATGCAGAGGTCACTTGTGGAGGCTCACGGTTAACGATTCTAGAGGTGCGTGAGGGGAAGAGTTCAATCACAGAGCTCCCACATAGTTCACGGAGGATGGGGGGGAATGGAAATCCCACCCCTCAACACAACTGACACTTCATCTTTTAACTGCATGTACCCAAGTTGACACTTGTCTTCCTGTAGCTGCATGCATTCCCTTTTGCACACCTACCTTTTCCCAAGACTTAGGATAAAAACATGACTTTCAAATAGTTTTGGAATAATAATAAATTATTATTCTCAAGGACTTAAGCCCCTAAGCTTAGCCCCTCTTTCCATCCTTTCATCCCCCTTTACCTTACCCACCTTGTGCAAGTTTAGTCCCCCATCACTCTTTCTTCGTGGTCAGCCTGCACGCAACGATGTTTATATTTTATTAATGATATGCATAATTACATATACAAGGTAAGGCTCATTGGCCTTGGCATCTGGCTCACCAACCTAATAAAAACATAATCCTCTCAGCTTATAACCACTCAGCTCACTAGGCTATAAACAAAATTACAACTCAACAAGGGTTCGGCCTTGGGGTATTACACTAGTGGAGGAGTTGCAACATTTTGGTTCACTATATCCTCAGTATTGTTACATGTCAGAGGAGTTTCATCCGTGACCCTTTTTGGTGAGGGAAGTGCAGGAATTTCATATTGGGCTATCTGAAGTGTAGCCACTTCATTCTCGGTTAGTATAAAAGGTATTCGAACAATGTTTTTCCATGTGTGATCATCTTTGTGTAATGCATGTTCCACCAAGACTCTGATAAGGCCATGGTGTGATATGGCCTCTTTGGAGTTATTTTCCCTTTGGAGGAGCACTATCATCATCTATACTGTTTGGAACAAGAAGTATGGCATGTTAATTGTCTGGTTGTGTCAGAGATGGTCTAAGAGTCTGATATGTTAAACACAAATGGTTCCATAGCGACCTTTGCAAGTGAAATATCACTACAAAAAAATAGCCATGTCTTCCTAGGGGTGTGGCAAAGATCGACATTCAAATCATGTACCCTTATTTACTAAAGCCTCTCCATGCTCAAGGAAAACCCTCAGAACTTCATGCTGTGAATTTCTTTTGGTATACCATCTTTTTGTTGTCCTTGGTAAACTGGTGACTTCTGCTAGTGTCTCTTCAGTGACTTATACCTAGGCACTGACTACTATGGATTGTTCACCTCTGCAATTCAATATGAATTCTAGAGCTACCTCATCATCATATCCATGTAGGAGTAGCACATATGCCATCCAACCGACTCGTTCTAGAATGTATTTGATATTTTCATAGACCTCAGGTAACAACGATTTAGTAGGCTCCCTACATATAAATGAACCTCCCATGGTTCCTTCTTCCAGCTAACTCTGAGTGCTTGTGTTTTCAAAGGAGATGTGTGTTAATTGGGTGGAAAATTTGAAATTGCAGTGAAAATGGTGATGGGTATGAAGGTTTAGGTTGCGGATATAGAGATGATAGTATAAGGTGGTGGTTATGGAGGAATGATAATAGACACATGGCATAAAAACTATTAAATACATTTTTTTATTGGAACTTGTAACTATCACTTCTTACCTCGAGTGGCTATACAACTATGAGGTTGATGGCATTGGAATGGCGAAAGATGAAGTCACATCAATGATCCTAGCCAAAATTGTAGCATCAACATTGTGGGTTATGTTGATCAGAAGTGTAGGAATGATGATGCTCACAAAGTGAAAGATGCAAGTGGAGTCGCAACAACGGTAGTTACGATGACGAGGATGCAACACAAAGGGTTGCAAAAATTAGCGATGCAGATCGGGAATTGTAGCATCGATGGTGTGGGAGAAAGGTGCGGGTGAAAAAGTGTAACAATGAAATAAAGCTACAAACAGAGTTGTAGTGGCATGAGTCGCAACAATGGAGTTGTAGCAACCAAAATGAGAGGGTTGAGGTTTTGAAGAATGGGGAAAAGATGCGAGTGGAGTGGTAGCATGGGGAATGGGAGGGGAAAGGTTTTGGAAAATAAGTTCCAATAGAGGCAATTGCAGGAATGAAGATTGTGACAAAATTGAATTGCAACAATAGGAGTTGCAATAAGGGGAATAGTTGCGGAAAAGGGAGTTTCAACAAAGGGAGTTACAACAATGAAAATTGTAGCAACAGGGAATAGTTTCAGGAAAGGGAGTTGCGGCAATAGGGATTGTAGGAACAAGGGATATTTGTAGCTAAGGGAGTTGCAACAATATGAATTTTAGCAACATGAGTTGCAACAACAAGAGTTGCAGCAACATGAGTTGCAACAATAGGATTTGCAACAACAAGAGTTGCAAGAACTAGAATTGAAATAAGAGGAGTTACAACAACTTTTTTCTCCCCTGCATATCTTGAGAAGAAGAATATTATTAGGAAAAGAACAATTATTTTTTTAGAAGGATCATGTCATAGCCATCACGAAACTATGAAGTTCCCTTCTTGTTTTTTTTTAAAGAATAAATGAAAATATCATGTCGGAATTCATTCTTCCCGAACAATTTCCATATCAATATCAGGCCAACCATTTCCAATTTTCCTAAAAAATGATTCCTTGGATAAGGGTCAATGATATAGGTGAATTCTATGTCCATTATCCATCCTAGGAATTCTGTCTTTATCTATGGTTCATAATTTGATGGCCCCACTATCATATACTATATCAACCTCATATGGACTAAGTCATTTGGTGTGAAATTTTCCTTTGAAGTCCTTGAACCTGGAATCAAATAAAAATTCCCATTCTACATCTTTGAACTTATTTTTCTTGATAAATTTATCATTCCATCTTGCCCTTTGATGTTGTATTATTGTGGCTTGGTGTAGGGAATCATATTGTAACTTGTCCAACTCATTAATTTGAAGCAATATTTGTTTATGAGCCTCTGATAGGTCTCACCCAAGTTGTATTGTTGTCCCGAGTGTCTATATTTCTGTCTCAAGGGATAGGAGTACTCTTTTACCATATTCTAACTCATAAGGCATGCATCTTGTATTAGTTCTCAAGGTGGTTTTGTAGACTCATAAAGCTTCAGGGAGTCTGTCGACCTAATCCTTGAGGTGCACTCTAACAGTTTTAGTGATAATTGCCGCAAAGATCTTATTAGTCCCCTCTACCTATCTATTTTCAAGTGGATGATATGGTGGCATTACTCTATGATTGATTTTTTAGTTGTCAATCAGATCTCTGAAAATCTGTGATGTGAATCGAGTTCCTCTGTCAGTCACTATCTCTTGTGGTATTCTGAACCTTACAAATATCTCTCTATGGAGAAATTCCACTACTTCATGTTCTGTTGTTGTCGGAAGTTCTTTTTCCTCCATCCATTTTGTAACATAGTCTGTGCAAACAAGGATGTATGAGTGTCTATGGGAAGATATATTTATTGGTCCCACAAAATCGATGGCCCATTTGTCAAAAGGTTCTAACACCATCTATGGTTGTAGAGACATTTCATCTATTTGTGTGGGTCCACCCATGCGTTGACAACTTTCACACCTCTTCACATATTATTTGGAATCTCTGAAACATGTGGGCCAATAATACCCTTTATGGAGTGCCTTGTACCTAGTCCTTTTATCTGCAAAATGTCCCCCAGATGGCCCATCATGACATTATTTTAGTATCTCGTGGACTTCGTCCTCCCGTACACATCTTATAATATTTATATTAGGCCCAGTGTAGAAGAGGCAACCATCAATCCATGGAAATATTTTTCTTTTCCTAACTATACTTTGTCGCTCATTGGGAGTTAGATGATACAAAAGTTTTCTTGCATAATTTTTTTTATCAATATCTGCAAACCACAGTGAGTTAGTAGATACTGCAAAGAGATGTTCATCCAGAAATAAATCCTCTACTAGAGGTTCATTTTCATCTAATATTTTTCTAGAAAGAAATTCAACAACTACATTATCATTTCCTGGTTTATCTAGAATGGTAATATCAAATTATTTCCATAAAAGAAACCATCTAGTGACCCTGCCATTGGTGATTGTTTTTTTCATTAAATACTTAATAGAAACGTGATCAATATGAAAGATTACAATATATCCAGTAATGTAATTCCTAAACTTGTTTATTTCATGAATAACAACAAGAAAATCTTTCTCGGTTACCTTATAATGCAATTCTATAAGTGAGAGGTTCTTATTGACATAGTAAATTGCATATGGGTCATTTCATTCTATTTGTCCCAGAATGACTCTGACAATGGTGTCTAATGTGTCTCTAGAAATGTGGAATGGGAGGGACCAATCAGGCCCTCTTAGAATATGAACTTTGGATACTTTGATTTCCAATTCATCAAGCGCATGTTGTAATGTTTCTTTCCATACAAACTTAGTCACTTTGTTAAGTAAATAAAATAATGGGTGAGCACTACGTGAAATTTTTTCAATGAATCTACCATAATAACCATCATATTCTAGGAAGCTTTGTACCTTGTTTTGCAATGTTAGAGTTGGAAATTCAATATTACCTTTACTTTTTCTAGATCGACTTGAAACCTTTTTATAAGATGTGATGTCCTAATACAATGCCATCGGTTGTCATCATCAAACATTTTTTATTACTAACAAAAAAATTTGACTCTTTGCACCTTATTAATGTTTTCTCCAGATTAGCTAATGCCTTATTGAATTTGTCCCCATATGTTGTGAAATCGTCCATATATATTTCCACACAATCATGAATGAGATTAGAAAATATACCAATAAAAACTCATTGAAAGGCAGCGAGGGCATTGCATAACCCAAATGGTAGAACATGGTAGGAAAATGTCCCCTAAGGACATGTGAACATCATTTTTTATTGGTCTTCAAGTGTGATTTGGATCTATTTACATCCACTAAATCCATCAAGGAAAGAATGGTGTCTTCCCTACTAACATGTTTAGGACTTGGTCGATAAATGGTAATGGGAAATGGTATTTATGCATTGATTTTTTTAGTTCTCTATAGTCTACAAAAATTCTCCATTTGTCTCTTTTATTTGGTATCATAAAAAGAGGGAAGACCCACTGGCTATCAGAAATTGGAATGATGAAGTTAGTTGTGAGCAATTTTTATAGCTCCTCTTTCACTATGTTCTTCAGTACCAAATTCATATGACTCTAGGGTTGGAGAATGGGTATGGATCCTTCCTTATATATATGTGATGTGTGCATAGGTCAATATGGATTCCCTTCATGCCGAATTAATCCCAGGAAAATGAATCACTATGCTTTTGCATCATTTTAACTAGTCACTTATTTTATTGTTTCTTTAGTCCTTGGTTGATTTTCAATATTTTCCCTGGGTTGATTTATATGGTTTCTATAAGGGATCCTTTATTTTTTTTTGGTGTGGGTTCATGTTTTATGGTTGAGATGCTTGTTGAGGCTAAATAAACCTAAGTTTATGGTTGCATAATATGATCAAGGATATGTGTGCTTCATGAGGAAGAGGAGGAGGCTATAAAATCATTGATTTCATCATCCTCTATTTTATCTCTTATGGCTAAGTATTGATATATGGAGAGGAATTGATTGGATTACCTTTCTTCATCACTCTCTTCTCCATCAACCCAAAGTGGTGTCTCCAAGTCAATGTTGGGTTTGGCAGGAGGATAGAGGGTTAACTACTTTGTGGACGTCCCATGGGAGATGGTCATGTTGCGTGACCTACAACCAATGTAGGCATCGGAAGTGGAAAACCATGACTATTCCAGGATTAGAGGAAACCTAGAGAGGTCTTGGGTTGTAGGACCATGAAGTCAATCGGATATTCCCACAAATCCACAGATATCACTACATATTCTAATATTCCCTCTGGTTTAATGGTTAATCTATCAGCAGGGTAAAGTATGGTGGGGGAT